>JAEANM010006606.1:0-18460 GCA_017656035.1 Myanophis thanlyinensis | reverse complement strand
AAATATAAACAACATGGTTAAAACCAGCATATTTATTGGAAATGTTGTGGGTTTCATTTATTTTGGGACACCCTGTAGATGGGGTCTTAGTTTGTGGGAACACACACACACCCCGTTTCTGGCTTTCTCTATATTTCCTAGACGAGCAGCCCCCAATCTTTCTGGCACCAGGGACTGGATTTGTGGAAGACCATTTTTCCATGGACCGTTGGGGGGGTTGGGGGTTGGGGATGGTTTTGCGCAGAACCTTAGATCCCTCACCTGCGCAGGTAAAGCCTCGCTCGCTCGCCCGCCCGCCGCTTGTGCGTCCCGGTTCCCGACAGAGTTTGTGGGGGGGGCCCCGTGCTAGGAGGAGCGTTGTGCCAGTTTCCGTGACTTGTTCTCTGCAGCGGATTGCCAGAGCCAGAAGGAGCTTGCCAGAAAAGAAGTGCAGAAAGTGCTGGAGGAGAAGCAGCAGGCGGTTTCCGACCTGAACGCCTTTGAAAAGTCTTTCTCTGAATTCTTCAACCGGTTTAAAAAGCAGAAGGAGGCCATCGAAGGGTTTCAGAAGGTGAGCTGCTTCGGATGCGCTGAAACCTTTCCAGTTGACAAGACACCAGAAGCGTTTTGGCTTTAAAGGACCGGAGCGTTGGGTGTCTCTTTCAGGAATGAGGACAGTTGCAATCAAACAATGGCTAATGCAGTATAAATAGCTATAAATTGTGCCTTTGAATATCCATCTTCAAACATTTGGGTATTTTTGGAGGAGTGCAAATAGTAGATCCTAAAACACTTTCCTGTGTTCCTTTTCAATGCTGCTAATAGCTCTTTGTGCTGATTATTTTCGGTAGAAGGGTGCTAATTCTGCATTTTTATTTTTATTTTAAAAAGATGTTTGCTTTCTGTCCATAGGGAACCAGTATTGTCTCCTGGTTAAAGTAATTGCACTAATTGGTCAGAAGAGAAGGCGTCGCTAAACCAACATTTATTTTAAACAAATTCCTTTCGGTTTCTGTATTTGATCAGTTATGTCTTGTTTGCTCTACTGGAGAAAAACAGTTTTGCCTAAAGGAAGTTTTTTGCCTCAAAAACAGGCAAGATGTTATCTTAAATATCCATGTAAATTTTTTTTAAAGAATCTAATTATCAATAGTTTTGGGAATGGTGACAGTGCTGGTGAAATGAGCTAGGACCAGCATTTTATATTTTGAAATCTAAGCACTTATTAGCAGAGCCAGAATTGAAGGCCTCAAACTACTGATCTTTTGTAAATTTTTATCCAAAAGAATAAATGGGTGCTCAACAATATTCCCAATTGGAAGAGAATTGTTTTCTGTGATGATGGCTAAGCAGTTCAAGAAGACCAACGGGGGAAGGTGGAGAGGGGGGGGGGCTTGTCCTGGCCAGTGAGATCCAAAGGGTCCGATCTCGTCCTCTAGAATGAAGACATGCTGAAGAAATGCGTAGAGGATTACATGGAGCGGATCAAGAAGGAAGAGCAGAGGTACCAGGCCCTGAAGGCTCACGCGGAAGAAAAGCTAAACCAGTGAGTCAGGCGTCTGGGTCCCTTCCCTGTTGGGGAGGGGGGAAGCAGAACCCCTTGAAGGAATCTAAACGTGCGTGGCTGTGGGTTCTCTCCCCTGCCTCTCGTCCTCCCCCCCCCCCCCCAACGCAGGGCAAACGAAGAGATTGCCCAGGTGAGAAGCAAAGCCAAATCCGAGATGGCTGCCCTCGATGCCAACCTGCGCAAAGAACAAATGAGGGTCCAGTCGCTGGAGAGCAGCATTGAGCAAAAGGTCAGTCCAAGCGAGGGACAGGAGGTGCTCTCCCACCACAGCGCTGTGGGTTGTTGTTTCGTTCTGTTCTGTTTTCTTTTAAAGAAGAAAACCAGTGCCGGCGAATTTATGGCACGTCTGTCTCATTGCATAGCAATTCTAGCTAGCTCTTCATTGATAAGCCTGCAAGTCAATCGGATTCATAGGAAAAAAAGCCTGCCCTCAAACCTGACAGTTGGAAGGTGGCAGCTATAAAAATTCAAGTTTAACTCTACTTAAACGCTCCTTGTATAATTGACATGTGCAAATGCATTTTGTTTCCACACATGCATTTACACAAGAGAGAGCTTTTCCTCCATTAACTCCGTTAATATAAAAGTTACTTTCTAAATTGTATTTATGCAACATCTACCATACGATGCTTTCTTTTTGTTTCTTTAACAGGTAAAAGAAAATATGGAACTCACAAAAATCTGCGATGAATTGATTACTAAGATGGAAACGTGCTAGATCTCTGCATGCCCCCCCCCCCCATTTTATTCTGTTCTCTGATTTTGGGGTAGATTATTTATTAAATATATCTCTATGCTCCAGTGTCACTAGTTTGACTAATATTGTTTGATATGAAATAGTTTCTGTTTACTCCCAGTTTCTAAAAAGTAGTGGAAAGGGCCTGCTGTGGCTCTTCTGTGGATAACAAGGTTTGGGGTATTGTTGTTTTTAATCTGCAGTCTTTAAACTCTACCCAATGTTTGATGGGATATTTTTTTGCATTCCTGAACTCAACTTTATTGCTTCCTTATATGTTTCCGACAGTCGGCAAGGAAAATTAGTTAATTTTGTATGAAACAAATAGAGAAAATTTATCTTTCATTTAAAAAAATGAATGCTTCTGATACACAGAAGCTTCTGCACAGACTCTATAATAAAATTGTTCATTAACAATTTTTTTGTATTCATACAAATCAATATGCTGAAATTGCAAAATATTCTGTCTCCGGCTGTTGATCCATTTCTCTCTCTCTGGTCTTTAAAATAAAAATGTCTCATTAAATTTGTAAATTTGTTGAGTTGTATATTTTATAATTAAATAGTATGCATTTAATGCAAGTAGAAAACTCAATTTATAATTCCTAATTTTTAAGACCGTGTTAATATTTGTTAGGGACGTCGAGGTTGATTAGTTTCAAATTTTTCCTAGCAAAGAATATACAATAAAACTAATAACATTCATTATTTATTTGTTAAATTTATTTGCCGCCTATCTACCCAAGGGGCTACTTTAGGTGAGTTGCAACAATAAAAAGGAAGGAATGGAAAGGATGAAAGCCACAAAAGCAGCAAAACAATAGAACTGAGGGGATCATAGGCCCTCTGCCCGAACGAGTAGGAGAGGCTCATCCGAGCAGGATGAGGAGGATCGTCAGGTGGCCCGGATCCTCTGCCCTTAAGGGCTTTAAAGGTCATAACCAAGACCATGGACTGCACCCGGGAGCAGACTGGGCAGCCAGCAAAGTTTGTGGAGCAGAGAAGTATTATGGGTCATCTCAGGGGCCTCAACGATTGCTCTCGCTGCCGGACTTGCACCGGCTGAAACTTCTGAATAGGTTTTGTTAGGAAAGGTTCCCCGTTAGGAGAACGAGTGCATTCAGAGAAGGGTAGCGAGAGTGGTGTTGAACACACAAACCAGCATACAGAGACACTGAATTGTAAAACAAATAAGATTTTTACTTCCGTGGAAATAAAGGTATACAAAGTCCATCAAACATTCTGAGTCATTCACAGTTAAGACAGTCAGTCGTCAACGTTTGCAGTTCAGGGATAATCCCAAAAACAGTCCAAAATCATATAAGCAGTTCAGTACACAAAGCTTGCTAACAGTTGCAAAATTCACAGTAATTCACACTGATCAATACATAACACATCCAACAACCAGCATTGATTCTGGCTCCATCTTATGGCCGCTGGAGGAAACAGCAACCAATCACATTACAGTATTGATTTAAAGATACAAGATTACATTGTTGGTACATCTTGGCTTACATATATTTTCCACCTGGGCCTGGATCTCTTAACTTCCTGTTACCGATTGGGAACAGCCTTGGAGAACTCCTAAAATTCTGCTGCCCAGCATTAACCCTGGGGAATTTTGTGAGTTGAAATCCACAGATCTGATCTACGGTATTCATTATTTCTACATTTTAACATTCACAATATGGAATGGAAACACAGAGAAGTTAGATATTGTATTTATGAAAAGGAAGTGTTGGTGAATCTAAGACTCTCAGACATAAACGTCCAAAATAAACTTGACCAGAAAAAAATTCTGCTTAAACTAAACTCATAAATTGTTTTGGGAAAATATTCTCTTTTTTTTTTTCAGGTAAATATGCTGGTTTCAGCTCCCTACATGTATAATAGTCTTCATCCGAGATACGTTTCTGTTGAACAAGATTGAAAGGAAAAAGGAAAGATACAAATTTCCTAAAGGGATAATTATGCTATTTTACAGTTAAATTATTCCATTCCCAGCCTGTAGATGTCACTGTTGCCACACTGATCATCTTTTGATTCCTGGAGATACCAAGGGATCTCTATTCTACTTAATAAGCAAAAACTTACTAAGTTTTTACTTAGTAAGTTTACTTACCCATTGATTTCTAAGATTATAAAATGGACCTTATTTCCTTCAGATCCTCAGGAATTTAGAGCATCAGATCTATATTCTGTGTAACACAAATGCTATAAAGATATTTTTCATTCTGACATCCATGTTGTTCTACAAGTCAGCATCCGCACATTTCTCCTTGCCTAAACTTTTCAAGTCCTCACTGGAGAGATGAAGGATGTACGCAGGTAGACATTCAACAAATGCATTTCCACCATCATTTAAAAGAGAAGCCCTTGGTTCATTCGTACCTGAGATGATCGCGTAAAGCAAAACTCTTACCCAAATCCATCTCGACCTCTAGTTCACAAACAGAAATTCCACAAAATGACAATTTATTTGAAAGATGAGGAATAACAGCATGGGAAAGGACTCACTTTTATCCTCTCAGTTTCAAGATTTCTAAGTGAAAAGTTCTAGTGGCACAAACTTCAGATCCCTCCTATTTTGTTTGGACTCCAAAATCAGACAATGTGCTGGAGAAGAAAATGGAGTGGGACACTATGTATGAAATCACTTTTTTATGTCATAGAACAGGGGTCTCTAACCATGGCAACTTTAAGACTTGTGGACTTTAACTCCCAGAATTCCTCAGCCAGCTGGGAATTGAAGTCCACAAGCATAACTGGCTGAAGTCCACAAGCAAAGCTGGCTGAGGAATTCTGGGAAGTGAAGTCCACAAGTCTTAAAATTTTGCTGGATAATGAATTCTGGGAGTTGAAATCCACAAGTCTTAAAGTTGCTTTGCTGGCTGAGGAATTCTGGGAGTTGAAGTCCACAAGTCTTAAAGTTGCCAAGGTTGGAGACCCCTGTCATAGAACATAGAATAAAAGGGTTGGGGGAGACAGATTTTGGAGATCTTCTAGTCCACCCCCTGCTCTACCACTCTGGGCAAATGGCTGTCCACTAGCCTTTTCTTGAAACCTCCACTGAGGGAGCAGCCACAACCTCTGGAGAAAAGGTGTGCATGTGTCTGCATCCTGTGGGACATGGGTTGCCTCCTTCCTAGCAGACCAAACTGTTCAGTAGGGTGTTGTTTGGTGAACATCTCTAAGAACAATCTAAGCATGTTCATCGCACATCCAGCCAGAATTTTCCAAGGCTTTTTCTCCTCCCCCAGTGATTAGCTTGAAAGAATGACTCTGCTCAAATCTAAGATCATTGGTCCCCAAGATGGTGTCCCCTTGCCTGTTACTAATTCTTCTCTACTCCTGGATTAGACTACAATCCAAAGGCGACTCTGTAGTTCTAATCAATCAATCAATCCTTTATTGTCAGTGTAGCGAAATTGAAAGAGCCTCCATCGGTACAGTCACACAAAGCACAGGACACATAATACATCCCAATGCAGAATTGGGGTCTTTTCCCCACTTCCCAGATTCTTTTTTTTTTTCTCTGATAGGTAGATTAAACCTGTGACAGGAAGAATATTAAATAAGCCATTTTTCTCCCTTGGGGTTCTTGAACTCGGCTGAAATATTTCATTACCCCACTAGGTAACATCATCAGTCTAGAAGGGAGGGAGATTTGCTCTAGCAAAGCCTGCTAGCATTGAGGATGTTGTCTAGTTTGGATAATGAAACATCTGCAAGAAAACAGCCCAGCTCAGAGAACACCAAAGACCCCAAAATATTCTTTTCTATCAGTACCATTTCTTTTTTCTTTCATTCAAGGGAGCGGCTTTGTCCAACCTGCACAATTAACTCTCATTTGTGTGAGAGAATCAAGAGGAATCAAGAACGCTTGTCTGATTAATACATCCAACTCCCAAATCTGACCGCTTGGGTGAGACAGTTGTTTCCAGTTTAGAAGCTGCTTGTATCAATGGCTGGACTGCTTTCCCCCCAGGCATGGTTCAACAATGTTGGTTTGAAACAGATCAGGGGATTTTAAAAAGAGACCAGAGAGATTCATGGAAGGGAAACCCGCCGTTGCCTCTGAGGTGTGTGGATAACAGATCAGAATTAAGCTTCTTTCCACAGGCAAGATGGACGCTAAACCAGGAACCACAAGAACACTCAGGACTATAACAGGAACCATGACTGTCTTCAACTCCCATCTTCCCAACTATCCCTAACTTATTTCCTACCCCACCCTCCCATTTTGCCTTAACTTACTCACAGTTGCAGGCGGTCACGTAAGCATTTCACTGCATATTGTACCATGTGTGACTGTGTATGTGACCAATAAATTTGAATTTGAATTAGTTCAGTGCTTGGTGCCTGTTGCTAGGCGAGGAGGGTGCAAGGGGAAATTGTATTTATATTTTGCGGGTCTATTTTCTGGGCTTTGCTATTACAGCTGCTTATAACAACCGAATGTTGGCTTAGAGGAGGCTTGAATCTGGTCCTACAGGTTGCCACAGTTCTGTAGCTGTGCTTTGCTCGGTTGAAAGTGAAAATACTGTAGGTGTGTTCTTCTTTTTAACGTTTTTCACTTCTGGGGTTATATTTAGAAAAGGTGCATGCCGCACGCATTCATTTTATACTTTTCAACTAAAATATATATATATATCCCTCGGGTGATTTGACTTTTTAAGTGAGCAAATGTTCAAAGGACTTTTAGCGTGGGCTAGTTCCAACATCCCAAAATTATTAAAAAAAAAAATTTGATCCCTCAAAATAACTGGGTGTGTACCCTGTTTCTGCCTTGCAAGAATCAGCTTGCCTTTGCCAGTGTAATGTTGACGTTACCTTTTGCCAGAGAGATGCTTCAGAAGGAGATGATGCTGACATGCACGCACGCCCGCCCTGCATGGAGATGGGTGGTTAATTAAGTTGGGAAGGGGGGGGGGAACTGGTAGCATTCTGTTCATACATGTCTGAAAGGAAAAAATAGTAAAAAGAGCCAGGTTTCCATGGGAGATGAACTGTGATGTTTAGGGAATGGAATGGAATGGAGTGGAACAGAACGGAACGGAACGGAACAGAACAAAACAGACCAGAAGAGTTGGAAGGGACCTTGGAGGTCTTCTAGTCCATCCCCCTGCTTAGGCAGGAAACCATATACCATTTCAGAGAAGTGGCTGTCCAATCTCTTCTTAAAATCTTCCAGTGATGGAGCATTCACAACTTCTGGAGGCAAGTTGCTCCACTGGTTAATTGTTTTCACTGCCAGGAAAATTATAAGATTACTATAAATAAAATCTGACTAATAAACCTGAGCATTCTTATACCTTTCAAAGTATTCAGCATTAGAATACAGGTAGTCCTTGACTTATTTAGTGACTGACATTAAGAAGGACTTCCCTTGGGGTTACATTCCCTAGCCTGCTTCCAATTTTCATCATCCTGTGGTCACGTGACCGTGTTTTAAGACGTTTTGCCAAAAGTGACATTTATTTCCAGTTTTCGGCAAAACCAGCCCACATTGAACCATTGGTTCGCTTAATGACCATAAGCTTAATGATTGCCTTAAAAAAAACCAGAAAATTGGGTTGGCTACGTGGGTGACCTAATTTATGGCCATCATGACTTATGCTCCGTTACACTTGTAAATCGAAGACAGCCTGCAATGCACCAATATTAGAAGGTAATAAATTTTGCACAATTCTCCATCATCCATGGTCATGGTCATCCCAAGGGTACTTTTTCCCTTTGTTTTTCCTTGAAGACGTTTCGTTTCTCACCCAAGAAGCTTTTTCGATTCTAGAGCCAAGCTACAACTACTGTACAACTCTTCAACTAGAACCAAAGAAGCTTCTTGGATGGGAAGTGAAATGTCTTCAAAGAGGGGGGAAGTCCAGTTGCCTTTTGAAAAAGCACCTTCGGGTGAATTAGGGATATGCTTGACAAATTGTACTGAAACTTTTGATAATCTTGTTTTCACCGTGGTTGTCTTTATGACATATCTCAATTCGGTTTCTTTGGCTTTCATCCAATTTTACAACTGTTTCCACAAAGGAGTATTGACAAAGAGGTGGATGTCGAGAGAGTGCCAGGTTTTTGTGAGTAACCTGCTCTTCAGTGGCTCTTATTTCTCCAGGTTTCAAAGAATGATTAATAGCCAAGGTTTTAAAACAGCATCCTTGAAGATTGCCACTTGTGGAATGATGGCTAAGGGAACCAAGAGCCAACAGCATTGGCTTAGGAGTTGCGTCCTTCGAATATGTTCAGATAAGTATATGTGTGCGCTTGTACATTTCGAATCAAATATTTCTGGTGCTGAAAGTATTTGCTAGCAAGGAGCCCATTAATCAACTTGGATTTCCTGTTTTGCCAGCAGCAACTTAATATTAAAAGCAAGCGAAACTGTTTTTTAAGATTTTGCTTCAAAAACAAGTTATACCAATTTGATCATAGTTTAATTAAAAATAAATGATTTATCTGCCTGGGCAGGGAACCAAATTGTTATGTGTGTAGTAAGGATTAACTCCTTTCTTTCGTAACAAGTTTGAGGAGAACATTTCTGCCTGCCTGAAATGCGTGTTTCCCATCTGTGTTGTTTCCTCAGCTTTCCCGCTGCGTGTTTCGAAATGGCGTGGTTGCCGTCTTCTCTAGCGGTGTGTCACAAAGGGATGCTGAAACCCGCCAGGGTGTTGTTGGCTTAATGTCTGTTTCTGTAAGGAAGATTCCCGTGTCTTTGGGGTCACTATACCATTTGACAAAGGTCACAAAATCAACCAAATGTGACGCGTGAGCCTCTTGGGTGAACTCAACTCAACTCAATGGGTGAACCGAGTGTGTCTTGGCATGCAGCGATGTCAAGGTGATGATGACACTGCATGATTGACACCTGCCCCTTTTAAATGTATGTGTGGCATGCAAAAGTGGAGATTTTTATAATACCGTCTTCACTTTTTTTGACCCTCTGTTAATAAGCAGCCAGATATATTGTCATGAACTAGAGGCCCCTGGAGTGAAATGTGCATGAACCCCAAAGTATTTAGATCTATATTTCATCAGCTTCTGAACTCAGGTAGAGTTAGATTTCTCTTACCTTGCTGCATGGGGAAAAAAAACCCCAAGATGGGTTAATCCAGAGGTGTCCAATCTTGACAACTTTAAGACTTGTGGACTTCAACTCCCAGAATTCCCCAGCCAGCAGAAACATGGCCTTTGAAGGTGGTTGAGGAGTCCTCTACCCTCTGAAAACAGAGCATTGAGTTGGGCTGGGTGTCATTGTAGCCATTCAGCGGTTTTCAAACCTTTCCCTTGTTTTGGGGGGATTCTTGTTAGCTATTCAGAATCACTGCAATCAGAAAGGTATGCAAGTTGGAATAATCACTGTTTGATGACAAGTGTTTAGGGACAATATTTGGGGGGGCAAAATGGACCTGAAATTGTGCTTTTTGTGCCTGGTGGAGGGAATAAGCAACCAAAGTCGTCTAAAGCAGGGGTCTCCAACCATGGCAACTTTAAGACTTGTGGACTTCAACTTCCAGAATTCAACTTCCAGCAAAGCTGGCTGAGGAATTCTGGGAGTTGAAGTCCACAAGTCTTAAAGTTGCCAAGGTTGGAGACCCCTGGGGTCTAAAGGATTTGGCTACCAACCCTTGTAGCCCCAAACACCATCACTAATGGCGAGGAACTGAAGGATGTGTTGTGAGGCTAGATACTTATGTACTTGTGTCTTGAAGGACAGGAGCTGAAACTGGCCAGTTTGACAAAAGCCATAACGTGTCTATGGGTTCTGCACACATCAATAGACATGTATGAATTTCCCAAAGTGGCAAAGAACTTGGGTTGTATGGTGCTGTTCAGAAGCAGAGGGAGATGTGGAACCCAACTGTTGGAGATGCTGCTAGTCTTTCCTCCCAACAGAATCTCCTGGAGGAAAGGATGAAGTTCTCCCGCTCCATCTGAAGGCCTTGGAAGTCAGTGGGAGGAGGATGTTGCGTACCACCCCTGGCCAATAAGAGACGGTCTCAGAGAAGGAGACCTTTCCAACTTAACCAAGGCTGCTTGTCTTAGCAAACTTAGTAGGGCCTCAAGTCACCTGGGAAGCTCACGTTTGGGTTCCTTTCCAGGTGGGAGATCTCCAGAAAATGCTAGGGAGTTGGGTAAGACCGGGAATCTGAAAAGGCATCCAGGATGGCGCAATGGCCAGGACAAAAAGCCAAGTGCGTATTCCAAGACAGTAGGAGCCAACCTTGCCTTGAAAGAAACGTGGCTCCGTATCTCAGAGCTATCAGTGTTCGGCAGTTCCAGAAGTCCTGATGAAACACTCTCTCTTTATGAAACAATCTGTTTGCCATGCAAAGCAAGCATGGCTGGAGGCAAAATGCAATTATTACAAGATAACACTTGTGGGGAAGAAAAAGCTTGACAAGATATTAAAGTGTATCAGATGTAGAGATTTCAGCGCAAAATACAGAAGCATCTACTCCTTGCAGATACAACCTCTGATGAGGAGGAAGCTGGCACCATTTGTCCTCAAGAGACGTAGCAGGAAGCCTGGAGACAAACCGAGCGCTTCATTCATTTCCCGTTGACTAGCAGCCGGAGAGAAATTCCAAGTTCGGAGTTTTCCTACCTGAGACTCAAGAAGCAGAAACTTTCTGACCTCCCTGGGATCTGACTTTGCACTAAAATTGGGGAGGGGGCTCCTGGTGCTGCAGAGAGGAAGAGGGCTACCGTGGGAGGCATCTGCTGAAAATACTTCTGCACCCCAACCAAAAAAGAAAGCTCCGTCTCATGAAAAAAAAAAGCCCTCCTCTTGTCACAAAAGGGTTGATTTGAAAAAATGCTAAGGAATTACAGGTGAAAGGCTTAAAAAGGAGAGAAGTCAGAATAACAAAGCTGAAAGGGACCTTGGGAGATCTTCTAGTCCAACCCCCTGCCAACACCTCCAGTGTTGGAGCACTCACAACTTCTAAAGGCAAACCATTCTACTGATTAACAGTATAACAGATCTGGAAGGGACCTTGGAGGTCTTCTAGTCCAACCCCCTACTCAAGTAGGAGACCCTGGATGATTTCAGGGAAATGGCTGGCCAATCTCTTCTTAGAAACCTCCAGTGATGGAGCAGCCACAACTTCTGGTGGCAAACAGTTCCACTGGTTAGTTGTTTTCACTGTCAGGAAATTCCTCCTTAGTTCTAGGTTGCTTCTCTCTTTCCATCCATCGCTTCTTCTTCTGCCTTCTGGGGCTTTGGAGAATAGCTTGACTCCCTCTTCTTTGGGGCTGCCCCTGAGATATTGGGAGGCTGCTATCATGTCCCCCCTTGGCCTTTCTGCTCATTAAACTAGACATTCCCAATTCCTGCAACCGTCCTTCCCGTGTTTCAGCCTCCAGCCCGCTCATCCTCTCTTTGTTGCTCTTCTCTGCTCTTCTCTGGAGTCACATTTGAAGCTTTGCGTCTGTTTGTACCAGCATTTCTCAAGCTTGGCAGCTTTAAGATGGGTGGACTTCAACTCCCAGAATTCCCAGCCACTGAATTCAGGGCCCTTTGTATCTTTGAACAGTCGTTAAGCAAATGCATATAAATTGAGAACTAGCTGTATTCTTTTCCAGTTTTGTACACAGGTGTTCCTTACGACCACAACTGGAGCCCAAAATGTCTGTCGCTAAGCAAGACAAGCGAGTTATGCCCCGTTTTGTGACTGTTCTTGCCACAGTTGTTCAGAAAATCACTGCAGTTGTTAAGTTAGTAATAGGTAATCTTGTTTCCCCATTGAATTTGCCAGTCAGAAAATTGCAAAAGGGGATCCACCTGAGCCCAGGATGTGCAACAGTCATAAGTACATGCCAGTTGCCAAGCCTCTGAATTTTGATCATGGGGATGCTGCTGCAACGGCAGTGTGAAAAATGGTTATAAATCACTTTTCTCAGTGCCATTATAACTTCAAATGGTCACTAAACAAACAACTGCAAGTCAAGGACAACCTCTACATATAAAATCTTGAAAGATTCACTCATAAATTGAAGGCAGGAGTGACAATAAATTACGTTTAACTTTTTTTTTTATTTGGGGGCCAGGTAAGCAAAAAGAGAGTAAGTTTTCTTTTTTTTTTTTGTTGTTGTTGTTTCACATCTTCTAAAATGTTCAGAAGCTCTAAGACACCGAACTGGGAAAATGTTCCTCCAAATGTCACAATTTGCACAATTTCTTGATTGCCACGTGGACAAGAACAAAGGTTTAAAGAGACATTCAAGTTTTCAAACCCTGGCTTTATAAAATTATATAAGTATACCTTTGTAAAATCTTTCGTAAATATATTATATATGAGTATAATATATTTCAGGTAATTAATGAACTCGGGCTGGGAAAGCCATTTTCAAATGCTTGGAATGTACAAAACGAACAGACATTGTAAGAAAACAGCACTTTTTTTTTTATTCCACCCCCAAAAATACATGTCTATAAAAATCTATTTTTAAAAAACCTTTTCAAAGCTTTATTTCTATAAAGTAACTATTTTGAAACCATTTGTGATATTGCAAAAATAAGCTGAATATTGAACTGGAACGCATTAATGATAATCTAATGTGTGTGAATGAACCCAAGTGATGCCAGCTCTTTCCAGTAAACCAGACCGGAAAATTCAGCTAAATGAACTAATTCTTATTTTTCTGTAAAGTTATATTAACAGCATCTTGCAAGTCGGAAGGCACAAATTTCCCACCTGCAGTTTTAACCACCTGATCAGTTAAGGTAAGTCCTTCCCAAGTTTATTTCTCTAACCCTTTGGGAGAAATTTCTAAGCAATAACTCTTATTTATTACTTATTTATTTAAAATGTCTGTGCTGTCCATTTTCCCCATAAGGCAACTCTGGGTGGCTAACAGATTATAAAAAAAGATAAATAGAAAATAATTAAAATATTAGAACTATGCAAATTAAAAAGTTTAAAACTACACAATCTTCCTGTGGAGATTTTTCAGTCATCCAGGTCACGGTGCTCTTTCAAAAGGCAACTGGAGTTTTATTTTTCTTAGACGAGAAGTGAAACACCTTCAAGGAAAACCGAAGTCCAGTTGCCTTTTGAAACATCACCTTTGGGGTATGCAAATGTCCCCAAGGACATCTGACCATTCCATTACAAATGGGGCTCGTCTTCTTCCTTAGTAAAAATGATGATATGCAGAATGGCTACACGGTAAGTTCTTGCATCCTTAATCCTAGTTCCAGAACTAGAACCCTGGTCTTATTCCATTTTATATATCCCTGGTTTTTTGCTTCCTTATGTCCCTGGGTCCAATCAGCCCATCGCTTTGGGATCATTTCTGGCCCTGATGGGTTCCATGAAGTCATCTTCAAAACTGATTGGTAGCAGAGTCACCATCTTCCGTTGAGTTGTGGTGGTTTTGCAGACCGTGGAGGACACATCTAGTTCCTTGCACAGGGGAACGTGTGCCTCCTTGCTTTGAGACCTAAGCCGGCCACTGTATGCCCACCCGCCCCTCAAATTAAGGGCTCAACCTCTTGATCCTGGACTCTGTTTGCCTGTTTCTCCTGAGCTGCTGGGGAAAACAACTCTTTGAGAAGTTGCTGACTCGCTTCCATTTCATTTTCACAACTCCGGGGGCTTTTCAGTGCAAGAAAGGGATGCTGGAGAGGGAAGCTTGGAAGCTTAGCGTGGGCTTCCGTGCTTTTGTTGGTTTCTCAGTCTTTAACAATGAGCTTCCCATCCACGGCAACCTCTCCGGCTGGAGTTTAGCAGGCTACATCAACAGATGGAATGAAAAAATACGGTGCTCTCCTCTTAATGTGAAACAGGGCAGACGACCTTTTGACTTTCCATCAGGAGGTTGGGAACCAACTGGATTGTGTCCTTTGCATTCACCTAAAGGTCAACCAAAGGAAAAGAGATGAGCGCTCTCTGCATTTTCATGGTTTGGGACCAGCAGGAATGAAGATCAGCCTTCTGTTTCAAATGGTTAAGTGAGGCACTGGAACTGCTCCCCAGGAATCTAAAAAAAATAATAATCCTGCAACAACTCTTTAAAATGCTAGCAAGGTATCTACAGTGTTTTGACCAAGTTATCCACAAAACCTAGCATTTCCCCAAGCAACCTGTGAGGTTTGAAGTCTATGTACAATCACCAGAACTTTCTCTTCCTATATTCTGAGTTATTATTTTGTTTGGATCCTTTTCTCTACTGTAAAAATGCAAATTGGAACACACACACACACGTAGGGGATTAATCATTTGCAGCCAACGTTCAGCTCTGCCACATATTTGATATTTTTTCAACCATGAAGAACACCTTCATTGAAAGAAAGAAAAAACTGGGGGGGGGGGAAATCCCTCCATCCTTTCATCGCTTTTGCACGGAGGCAAAAGTGATGAAAGATTTCTTAGCTCTCATAGAGACGGAAAAGGGATAATTTCGGCTGTCAAATGTTTGGATTTAATATCAACGTATTACAGAATGCATGTCCTGATAATCGTTGCACCCCAGAAAAAGCAGCATTTTTTGTGTTTGTTTTTTTTTTGATAAAGAAAACTTAGTATTAAAAGTAATGTGTTGAAGCTATACATTTTTCTAAGATTTCTCAGGAATTCAGAAAAACAATCTTGAATAATCTTCCTCTATTTTTAATAAGTTAAAATCCTTAAATCTGATGAAAAAAAATTAAATGTATACATTAATGAACATATGTTAATATCTATAAATAATTTTACAAATATACATGTTAAAATATAAATTTTTAAAACAAAACAAGCTGACAAGATAAAAGAAAACCTTTGCCTAAACCAGTATGTTGTAGTCTGGAAGAATTCTTAACTGGAATAAATTCTTCTTCAGTCTTGTCAGCCGTGTTAATATCAGAGATATTATATACACACACAAGAGCTATTTATAGATATATGCACTGTTCTGGGAAATAAAACTTTGTGATTCGTTGTAAAGGCAAATGGGGTACCCGTAATATATATTTTTTTCTCTCTCCAAGTGTTTGATAATAGATTTCTGGGGGAAATTTATAGAGCTCCATTACAAATATATTTAAACTTTATCTACAAAAAACTCGCCCAGAAAATATGTAGCAAATAGCAAAAATTCGGTTTGATGCCCATTGCAGTTCATAGAAACCCCCTGGGAAAGTTAGCCAAAGTCACTGCTACATGCCCATTAACAAACGACACACACTCACACCCCAACACGCACACACACACACACACACACAATTTTCTTGAGCTTGCAACACCTCCAGGCCTTCACGTGTCTCGTCTTGCCTGCACACACTCACTTATCTAGCCGTTAGTGCAAGAGGTGGCCTACTTCCCACCGTGAGAAAAGTGAAGGAAACCTCACAAGAGGTTTAAGGCTTTCAAGCGCGATTAACTCCTCAGAATGGCTTCGAATGCCTCCTTAAGTAGATGGCAGCGTTTCATATTTATTAAATATAAAACCTTTTGCTTACTTAAGATTCCCTGCAGGCAACGTGGCTACCAAACCCTACCAAAGGAGAGGCGTGTACGGATTGCACCAGGGCAATGTTTCCTACATTCTTTGCACGTGGGGGGCTCTCTCCCCCTCCCCCATTTTCCCACCCCCTCCTAGAATTGCAGGCGCAGAAAATGGGACTCGAAGGTTGCACACCCCCTCCCATGCCTCTCCTTGCTTTTCAAGGCTTCCGGGTGTTTGACAAGAAAAGTAGGAAGGAAGGACGTGGGGCGTGCCACGGCTTCGCAGCAGTCCGTGCCGTGGAGCAGAATAAGGCCTCTTCCTCCTCCGGGTCTCGTTGCGGAGTTCCCCTCAGACATACATTCACGAATCTGGTCTCTGAGGCTCAGCGCATCTGCCATCATGTCCTGACGATGCCGTTGGCTTGCTGTTTTGGAAGGCAGGGCTCCTCCGAGAGCAGCTCGTGCGCGAATACAGAGTCGTCTCCCGAAGAGCAGGCGCTGTGGGTGTCGTGGCCCTTGGGGGAGTATTGCTCAAAGGCCACGGACAGGTCGATGTATTCCTGCGAGGAGGAGAACAACAAGGGGCGTGAATATCAGCAAGGAGAAAACGCTTACAGGTCCCTCCTCCCAAGGACACCTTCTTCTTTTATTGTCTTGGGACAAGAACTGAAATTCCACTTCCCACGGGGGAAAACTTCCGGTCTCCGCCCGCTAAGGGCTGCCCTCCATCAAGAATCTAGCTGTGGTTTAATGGCAGCTTGGTCGGACTCAAACGAAATCGGGATTCAAAGTAGCAGCCAAAAGGCATGACGGAGGCCCATCCGTGGGGTCCATCCCGAGCTGGGGCAATTATTCCACTCACAGCCATGGTGCAACAACACACACGGTTCCCCCTCTGTAACTCCGTCCCGCTACTGAGTTCCCCACTCGTGGGCACCTATTCGGAAGAACCTCCCCTCCACCTTGGAGTGGAGACACCCAGCTTGTTCGGTTGTGGCATCTGGGCTACGGGACACATTCCCTAATGGATTTGCTTCGCGACATCGGAAACAGTTTGCAAACGATGCTCAGTTCTTTCTGGGACTTGGGTACTTTTGCAGCTGTTAAAACTTTTTTGTGCCATAATTCTTTTCTACTAGCCAATTTTTTTAATTGACAATGCAGTGTTTTAAAATTTCTGCCAGAGGAACAGAGAAGCGGATTAAACTGTTCCAAGCAAAGAGACTAGATCCGTTATGGCGAACCTATGGCACAGTCCCACAGGTGGCACGCAGAGCCATCTTGCTGAGCACACAAGCTGCTGGCCAACTTGCCTCCAGCTGAGCATGCACATGCGATTGCACATGCAAGCATGCGTGATTGCAGAGACGCAGTTGGTCTTCAGGCCTCTGCTGTGTATGCGCACGATTGTAGCAGGAAATCCAGCTGGTCTTTGAATCTCTCTTGCATATGCAAACAGATTGCTCATGTGTGCATGAGTGCCTGCACACAGCACAAGTGCATTGCATGTGCAAAAGCTGCGTGCATGCGCAGATGGTGTGGTTGCACATGCAGCGCACCTGGAGGAGCTGCACGTGGATGGCACACGCAAAGCATGTACTTTTTGGCACTCAGTAAGTAAAAGGTTCACCACCACTGGGCTAGATCAAGTCAATAGTTACATGAAAGTTAAAGTTTAGGCTGCAGCAATGAAAATGCCCTCTTGTGTGGGGCCGACTGCAGCCTCTCCCCACCCACCCCCTTAATTGCTGACTGTGGCTCTACGTGCTCATAAAATGGTTGCCAAATTCAAAAGTGCTCAAGGGTCTACTCTCCAAGTTTGGGAAGCCAGGCCTGGCACAAGGGCTCTCGTGAGGAAGAGGAGGAGATACGCACGTCCGTGGAAGTCACGGTCAGCACTCGGTCCAGGTCTTCTACCAGCTGCTTAAAAGTCGGCCGCTGAGAAGGAACCGCATGCCAGCACTCCCGCATGATCATGTACCTGGGGAAGAGAAGGGCCGCTCAGCACCGCTGAGGAAAGGGCTCTGGAGAGCCCAGAAGCTTCCCTCAGCGTGGCGGAGAGCGGGCGGGCAAAGAAGACCTTTGTCAGCTGCCTATGTTTTCTATGCAGTTACTATCCAAAAGCAAACAAGGCTTTGGTCTTCAGATAAGTCAGAGGTAAGATCCACGCGATAGTAAGTCTTTAGGTTTATAACCCATATTGAAGGCAGGAAAGTTCAAGGGAATCATCCACGTTGGTCCCTCTTCTTGTTTCTCCTCACAACAATAACCCTGTGAGGTGGGCAGGACTGAGAGAGAAGGAGGGAGGGGGAGAGGAGCGGGAGACAGAGGGGGGAGAGGGAGAGAGGGAAAAGAGAGAATAGGAGAGGGAGAGAGGAAAGAAAGGAGAGGGAGAGTGTGAGAGGGAAAAGGAGAGAAGGAGAGAAGGAGGGAGAGAAGGGGAGAATGAGAAAGGGAAAAGGAGAAAGAAGGAGAGAGGGAGGGAAAAGGAGAGAGGGAGAGGGAGGAGGAGGAGGAGGAGAGAGGGAGAGTGTGTGTGTCATTTCTGGGTGAACGTGTATCTGGGTCTTCCTCTTCCTCTTCGCCCCCCATTATTCCTGCCTGCCAGTGGGGCTGAGAAGGAGGAATTGGCCAACTCGCTGAGCAAGAGGGTGAGATTTCATTTTCATTTTTCATTTCATTTTATTAAATTTATATACCGCCCCATCTCCACAAGGACTCGAGGCGGTTTACAGCAAA
>JAEANM010006605.1:0-18462 GCA_017656035.1 Myanophis thanlyinensis | reverse complement strand
TCGGCTGGAGGCTGATGGAGGCAATAGGCGGTCCCGTAAGTACCCGGGTCCCAAGCCATGGAGCGCTTTGAAGATGAGAACCAACACCTTGAATTGTACCAAAAAACAGAGCCCAGGTAGACTGTACATGGCACACCCAAGATCCGTTTTTGCTGACAGAGGTACCGGGGGAAGGTCCTTCACTGTTTCCAGGGCTGGCCCATGGGCCAGATCTAAGCATCCCGTGGGCCAGATTTGGCCCTGGGCCTTGATTTTTGGCAGCCTGCTGTAAGCCATGATTGCCTCAGTCAATAAATATGATCTGTTAATTTATTATAGAACATTACAAAGGATGTCCTGATGCAATTAAGTTTTCTTTGTGAAACAATCTTACGATTCTAAATTTGAGTATATTCATATAGCCTTTGTTTCAATCCTGACTTGTTTTTTATCAGAATTTGATCCTCTTCCTGGTGTCTGAATCACCTTAGAATGTTTGTTATAATCAGGCCCTGTCTACTCGATATATTCCTTACTCACTTTGGAGTTCCTATCTTCTAGCATCTTTAAATTAATAGTTGGGAACCAGTGGCCCTCCAGATTCTGATAAACTCTAATTCTCAGCAATTCTAGAAGATCAGATCTTACTCTTATGTTAGCAAAGCAAATGTTTGGTTGACAGACTGGAATGGGCAATTAGGGCTAAGTTGAACCTGCTTCATTCTCAAAGTCCATTATCTAGAACAGCCATTTCATTTCATGAAGCGATCTCATAATTTATTGTTCTGAGAGCCTCCTGAGAGTGTATAATGATACAACTATCACCAGCCAGAATGTACAGAAGACTGCGGATAGCTACAAGCAATTCAAATAATATCAGTAAGACTTCATGGACAGTTCTTTAATGTAGTATGCATCCAAGTTTGTGGTTCAACCCCTGATGCAGAAAATAGGAGATTGATGAGTTTTATAATCAAGTTCAATCTAAAATCAACACAATATTCAAACTGATTGTGTTGCATGTGATTAAAGACTGAAATGCCAAAGTTGCAAATATTAAGGAGCAAACTGTAGTTGGATTGTATAGTCTAGAAAACTGAAGTGAAGCAAGACAATGACTCATTAATGTCAAACAATGATTTTTTTATTGCTAATGCGGTTTTCAAATAACCAAAATGACATCTACCATGTTTCTCCGAAAATACGATCCACCCTGAAAATAAGTCCCCTTCCCCTTTCCCTCATTGCTGCTAGGGCCCTAAATGACCTGTGGATCAGCTGATCAATCAAGGGCCAGGAGCTACCTCTCATTCTGACTTTCTGGATGCTTGGAGATACTTCCGGTTTACTCTTACCAGCCCCAGCCCTGCCCTGTGCAAGTTCTATGGTGACCCTGCAGCGGGAAGGAGAGGGAGATAGTACATTCATCCTTGGCACCTTAAACCCCATCTTTCCTGAGCCCCCAGCCTTCACTCCTCTAACTGGAGCAAGATGCGCAAACTCAGTGTTACCCACGGAGGCCCTCCAGTGCCAGCACTGCCGCTTTTGCCGCCGATTGCGGGCACAAAAGCAGCAGGAAACTAAGCAAAGTGTCTCATGCCCTCATTACCTAATGGTAATGGTTGCAGCAGGCAGTTGCATCCACAGAACAGCTGCCTCATGGATGCTACTCCAGCCACCATCTCCAGCAAACAAAATGTTATCATTGCTGCAGAGGTCTCCTTGTACAATATTCTGGAGCAGCTTCAGTGCAAATCTCTGCCTTCCCTGCACAGGATTGCCTTCCCTGCACAGGATTGCAAGACTGGAGGCTCCAAAGCCATGGAAGGAGCCTTTTTGGATGTGTGTGTATCTGTCCAGGACTCCTATTTGAAAGGACAATGTGCAGGAAATCTCCCCACCTGCAGATCGTCCTTTCAAAGAGGACTTTCACCACAATGAAGAAGTGGCTGGAGGCATCATTTGCATCAGGTTGGGCTTTCTTCATGAGGGGGGACGATTGGGGAAACAAGAGATTTAGGAAGCCTGGGCTGGTGCAGCGCGGTTTCTCCAGTGAAGTGTCTGATTCATCCCCAGGGGTCTCTGGCTGGAGAGGGAGCATCTTCAATGAACTTCGCTCTGTCTGTCTCTGTGTCTTTGCAGCCAGTGAGGGAAGCATAGTCTCCTCGCAGGGCTTCTTCCAATATCCCAGGTGTGAAGTGACCTCCCGAGCATTTCCACTGACTCACCCGACCAACCCTGCCTAGGGCTGCCCTTTCCCAAGACTCCATTTCTGAGGAAAGTCGGGGTGGCACTGGCCTGATCGCTTCCCCTTTGCCTTCTCTTCTGACTTCCCCCCCTGGCTCACCTCAGCCTCAACTTTGCTCCTGAAAGCCTGCGGACCACTTCTCTGGTTGAGCTCCACCAGCACTTGGTTCTGGGAGAGACTCTTGGAGAGCCGGGGGGCGGGGGGGGGGCAGAGGGCAAGGGGCAAGGTGAAGTTGATCTTCTCTCCCAAAAGTGTTCCTCAATCTGCAGGTGGGAGGGGGGGAGATTTCCTGCACATTTCCTTTCAAAGAGGAGCCCTGTACAGATGTACTGTATATCCAAAAATGCTCCCTCCATGGCTTCAGAGCCTCCAGTCTTGCACTCTGAAGAGAAGGCAAACGTTTGCTCTGAAATGGTGGTAGAATGTTGCACAAGGAGACCTCCGCAGCTATGGTAACATTTCATTTGCTGGAGGCGGTGGCCGGACGGGCACCCACGAGGCAGCTGTTCCATGGATCAAATTGCCTGCTTCAACCCATCACCATTAGCTAAGGAGGGCACGAACCACATGGGGTGCTCACTTGTCCTGACACTTTTGTGGCCGCAATCAGCTACAAAAAACAGCCATACCCTGTTTCATAGGGAAAAAATAAAACTCTCAAAAAGAAGCCCTAGCCTTTTTCTCAGCAGTCAAAAGAAAATAAGACCCGGTCTTATTTTTAGGGAAACATGGTATATATGTAGATCTTACCAGGAGGCATATAGATGTGACCAGGGATTAACTCTGGAACAGATCACAACTGGTTTTGAGAATATGATGGCATTTTTTACTTCTTTATTTTTTAACGAATGGAGAACTATTCTGGCATGAAATTTGTTGTCCACTTATATTTTCTTTGTTTAATAGTAATAGCACTAGCACTTAGACTTATATACTGCTTCACAGTGCTTTACAGACCCGTCTAAGTGGTTTACAGAGTCAGCATATAGTCCCCAACAATCTGGGTCCTCATTTTATCGACTTCGGAAGGATGGAAGGCTGAGTCAACCTTAAGTCTGGTGAGATTCAAACTGCCAAATTTCAGGCAGCCTGCAGTCACTTGACTTCCCTTCAAGGTGACTAAGGGCTCTTTTGCATGTTGTGTTAAGAAGGATTTCTTCAGTGTTTCAGTTAAATATGTGAAATAATATATGCTACCCCATATATTGGTGTTTTAATCTGTTTCAGGAATGTTTCTGAGTGATCTGGTCCTTGTAGCTTATTGCAAGACAGTTTCAGGGCAGCAATGGGTGAATTTCTTTGGCTTTGTGTCCTTTTCTTTCACGTATTGTTAGCAGCCAATGGGGAAAATCATCACCAATCACTCGCCCTAAAGAATGAAAAAGCAGGACCATGCAAAACCCCTTGTCTGCAGAAGCAGCAGAAAGGACTGAATGTGCTCATTTGAAACAGAATTAGCACTACATCTCTTCCCCAGTTTTAAACAGGTCTACCCTTCCCCCTCCTTTAAAAAAAAAGGCAGTTCTGTTGGTCTTTTAAACTCTACTGAAGACATCTTTAATAATAAGTCTAGTAGTTTTCTAGAATAGGTGTAGATAAGGAATATTTCCATTGCCTGAACAGCAAGATACTATATGGATAGATGCGTCCACAGAAACCAGGTGTTCATTTTTTCTAATCCAGTCGAAGCCCAAATGGCCATTCAAAGCAGTACATAGTGACCCTTAGAGGAGGATGTGTGCCCTCAATAGCTTCAAGAAGTTAAACACAAATTAAGCAGATGCTAATCCCGGCTGCATCAACATCAAGATTATGAATGAATCATTTGTCAGGAGAAAATGGAAAATGCTACTTTAAAAATGGATGGATTTAGTTTGCTTCTACTGTAAATGTATGTAGAGTCATCCAGGTCATAGTTGTCTAAAAGGTGCTTTTTCAAAAGGCAATTGGACTGTTTTTTTCCTTGAGGAAGAAGAATAAAACTGTTCTTCCTCAAGGAAAATTCCCCATTGGATAGCTTGCTTCTATTGTTTCATGCACTAGTCACCAGACAAAGGTTCTGTCAGGAAGACATGCTCTCTACAAATGGTAGTGGGGCATTTCCAAGCCACAGATAGTGGATTGTGCAGAACAGTCGAAAGAAGTTGGATGGTGTCAGAAAACAAGGGAAACTACAGCTTTAAGTCCAGTACAGCTAAGGATGGCTGACATGAAGTAACTTCAAGGGATATAGCAGGGAAAATATATTCCCATGATGTGTTTGTACTATGTGTTAGGTAAAATAAGGTAAAATTCTAAGATGTAGTACTAAAAATATAACTGCCTCAAACTTCCTTCCCATGGTGGATGAGGGAAGGACGTTTTAGGATACTTATACTGAATTTTAAAGTACCCCAGAAAAAGTAAAAAAAACCAAAACCCTAGACAGTGTAAAGAGCTTGGGCAGTTTTGAATTAAACAGCCACATGCTTCACAGAAAACAAGATTCTGAGAACTGGCTGATTCCAGTCAGATCTTCTGAAAAACTACGTTTATGCAATCTTCAAAATTGCATAATACTGTAAACGTATTAGGATGTTTGTGGCATTTTAATGAATAGATACTTCTACAGTGACCTTTTTGCCATTCAGTATAGAATCTAATTTGAAAAACAGTTTGGTCTAGAAAATCAGTCATTTGGGTTTTCAGCAAGGGCCCATAGAAAATACGCTCTCAGTGAAATCATTCCACAGGCTTTGAAAATCCAGATAGGACCAGTTGAGATTGTTTACCAGCTTGGCCTGGAGCTCTCTATCAGACAGTGAGTCACCCTGTTTGCTCAAAGTATCTCTGCTTCACATTAGACATTTGAAACTCAAATTGCCAGAGGGTATCGAAACTGGGAAACGGTGTGCTTTGTTGTGATTACATGATGTACCAGGATGCCCCTTATAAGAAAACAGCACCTGCATTTAACAAAAAAAGAAATTCTCATTAAGCGGTGTGGGGTTGAAATCTGATGGCTTTTCTTACGGAGCCTTCTATTTTATTCACCCCAGACGAGTGGAATGCAGAATTCTCCCTCTTGCCTGACATGGGGTCAAGTGCTCTTACTTAAATCAGGTCAACTGCCTGCGTAATAATACAGATGGAAGGTATGCAAACATGACTTAGGGCCAAGCTCCCATTAAGCTTTCTTAAAATGGCCGCCCACTTGATTGCTTCAAAAAGAGTAATTGTGGGAAAGGACACTATATGACATAATAAAGAATTGGAAGGAGGAGGAGGATATATTTTTCTATTGTAACACAGTTACTATTAATCTCTGATCAGGAGGGTCAACAGTATATAATAGTATTAATACCAAGTCCAAGACTCTGGCATTAAAAAAGAAGAAATAAACTGACAGATCAACACTGCAGCCCTGCAGGTCTGTCAGTTAATAAAAGAGGTGGGAAAGTTTGCTTCTGGTTTTTTTTCATCCCCATTACACTCTTTCCCTATCCTTCCCTGTAGGCTCAAAAGGCTTATCAGGGCAGGAAAAACTGATGAAATCACAGGGCAGGTAATAAAAATACCACTTCATTTAAAAAAGGCAAAAAGTGACATGGTTTATTCTGGGAAGTTCTATTAGGGACCTGAAGTTCTTTCCTGTATCCAATGTTTTGGAAATTCTGGTTAGTTCAGTTGTAACTCGTTCAAAAGAGTTGGGATAAATGTTCTGCAAGATTGTTAAATTATAATTAAGTAGTCTAATTGAGGATGCGTGGATCTCTCTGGGTCAAGGGCCATGTTTAGTCTTTGAATCAGAGACTGGAGATTTATTGCCAAAAGTATAGGGTGAGGCCATCACAAAAATGTTGATTTCATTTCATTTCCACTTACTATAATTAAACATTTCTGGTATGATTATTCTTTAGTTCTCTACTTTATTTTTTCAGATTAAAAATTACCATTTGGTAATTCATCCGGGAGACCACTCTCATGGTTTTCTGGGGCTGGCTACCTGAAGTTCTGGAGCCTGAAGATGTGCCCCATTGCTTTTAAAAGTGTCAGAGTTTCTCCAATGTAGTAATATTTTTTTTTTTTTTAGTTTGAAAGGAGAAAGAAAGAGTCCTTCGTGCTCTCTGAGCTTGGTTGTTTTCTTGGAGATGTTTCATTACCCAGCACTGATGATGTTACCTAGTTTGGATAATGAAACATCTCCAAGAAAACAACCAAGCTCAGAATGCACCAAAGACCCCTCATCTCAACCCTGAGATTCAAATATTTTCCTTTACTGAAAGGGGAAGCATTTGAGAGAGGGAAGAATTCAATGAACCAAACCCTTGTCCTGTTTTTGCTTATAATCTATCTATCCTTATGGGGATGTCATATATAGTGAATAGTCATTAGATTTTGGTGTTTTTTTTTTACTCCAAACTGTCCAGTTTAATTTGTATCCATCAATAATTTCAGCACTGTATCATATAACAATGTAGCCCAGGTATTGATGGCTTTGACAGTGTTACCACTATTCAATTTTGTCTTTATCACTTTTCTCACATTTTGGATATATTCTTTACTAATCACATTTTTAACTTATCCTTATGCTTGATTTATCCAAGTCTAAAATGCCCAGATACTTGTAGGCTTCATCCTATTGAGGTGGCTTGAGGTAGGAGAAAATGATTGGCTTATAGTCCCCAGTCCAGTTTTCATGGCTAAGGAAGGACAGTGTCTTGCTTTCTAGGTCAGCACATTCACCTCTACACCAAACTAGCTCTCATTAATTTAATTTAATTTTAGTGCAATGCTTTCTGATACATCACTTATATTGAATACAGAACCACAAAAATATCCATGCCTCATTTTAATTAGGAATAAATGTTCTAACCTTTTATGAAACCATTTCCTTTCAACAGTGCTCCTAGGTGTCTCTGTGATCTCTCAGAGTTTGTTTCTTTGGTTTTATGATATGTTTATTCACTTACAGGAACAAGAACTTCTGGAGACCAAGTAGTTTCATGGTTATAGCCAAGTTGTGTTACATGACCATCTGTCTAATATGCAATTGGCAGGCTCTGGATTCTCTCAGTGGAAGACTAAGCACAGTAAGCAGCCAGCCTCCAGTAGGAAAGTTTGATCTGTTCCACTGGAGTTTGCAAAACAAATGTCTAATAATAACTTTGCAGTAGCCTTTATAGATGGAAATTCTGGATTTTCCATCAGCATATCTGTTGACTCCAAGGGTGATGTAAGATTATTACAGATAGTCCTTTTTTAGTAGCTGCTTTGCTTAGTGGCAGTTCATAGTTACAGCAGTGATGAAAAAGTAACTTTGCAACCGATCTTTGTATTTTTGTCTTTTGCAGATCTGTAAAGCAAAGGAAACCTGAAGTAAGGCAGCAAATAAAATTGTGGTTTTACTTAATGATCACTTTGCTTAATGACTGAGTTATTGGTCTCAATTGTGGTCACTAAGCAAGGACTACCTGTACTGTATAATACTAAGAACCACATATAAGACCCTGTCTTATATTTTTTGCCACCAAAAAGAGCACCATCTGGAGCTCTGTCATCGGCTACAGAGCCTTCAAGAAAGACCTTTAGGAAAGACCTCTGCAGGCAATAACAAAGCTCCAGATTGATCTGGAGCTCTGTTATCAGCTACAGAGGCGTTCAGGCTTGCCAGCTGTAGAAGAAATGAGCCAAGGTGTGCGAGGCCTGGCTTCAACTATCTGAAGGTAAATAGTAGGGCAGCTCCACCACCCCACCATTCCCACCCTAGCTTAATTTTTACCCATCTTAATCAGGATTTATTTTGGGGGGGCTTATATTGAGCGCACATGTAAAAATCAAGCTAGGACTTATTTTCTGAGTAGGTCTTCTTTCCGAGGAAACACGATATATAGACTACTAACTACACAGATAAACCTAGAATTTAGCCCCTAAAATCAGCACTATGAATCTTTGAAATGCATCTTTGAAATTAAAAAGAAGGCAAAGACTTGTCTTGCAATTATATTTGCCTCCTTATCCTAAAGAAGCTGAAGACAAGTGAAAAGAAAATCTCTAAGTGTAACATTATTCTGTAACACATGCAAACCCTTTTAGATGGTCAGAGAAAAAGAGAAAAGGAAAAGTGCAAGATTGCTACCAAGTAAGTTAAGGAAAATAAGACAGAACTAATAAATAGAACAGTCTCCAAAATTCATCATTTCCAAAATTCTTAGTCAACATGACTAAAGAGAATACTGGAAATTGTAATTGCATTAAATATGGAGACAAATGGAGCAAGCTAGAAGAGAGGGAGTGTACAGATGTGGTATACTTGTTTGATCCCGCCCTGTGGAATAATCTCCCCCTAGAGTTAAGGCAGGTCTCATTTTCTTTCTTGGCCTTCCGAAAAGAAGTTAAAATATGACTTTGCAGCCTTGTTTGGGGCTGGTTCCTGAGAGCCCTGTCTTTGCCTTTTTAACTAATTTTCAAGAGGGTTCAATCATCCTTTAATCTTTAGTTCTTTAAAATTCTTACATGCTGCTTTGATATTTTAACATTTTATCATACAACACCCAGGGTCCCTCTTGGAGATGGGTGGCTCGAAAAATGTGAAAAATAAGTAAAAATAAAAATGGATAGGGATAGAGAAAAGACAAGAAGCATCAAAGAATGCCAAAAAAGAGGTAGGGTGGAACACTAGGGACTGCAAATCACCTCCTAACCAGGGTTCTTAACCCAGATTGCATCACTGCAGACTTTTTCATATTTCCTAGCTGGACATAGCTCATATGCTAGCCCAGATACTAGCTCCTCAAATATAATAATGCATTGATCTCTGTGGTTCTTAGTTAAGAACCTGCTTTCACTTCGAAGCATGAGGTGAGTAGCGGCCCCTAGGTACGTATGGGAATTGTCAGAAGGTGAACCCTAACTTTCCTCCTTGAGGCATTGTGCCAGTGGAAAAAACTGACCTGAAGCAGATCTCATTGGCCATGCGATGATGAAAATCTAATGTGGGCAGCTGTTCTTCTGGGAACTGTCACTCAACACAGTTTTATTTCACAGCTTTGAATTAATCTTTTCTAAATAAAGCACTGAGGGGAACAGAGATAGCTTTTGCTTTCATTGCAAAGGGCTTGGAAGTGAAATGAGGTGGAATGTTTATAGATTGCATTTTGTTTTTGAGGAAGGTGATTGTTTAATGCAGGAACACTAGAGTCCTTGCTATGGAGCAACAGGACTGGGAGAGTTGGCAGCAGAAGCAAAGTCTGATTAAATATTTGTGCCTGAACTTGTGCAACATAATCTAATCAACAGCAAGAGGTTAGTGAGTGCAAAACTGTACTCTAACTCTAAAAAGAGATTTATGAGCAAAAAAGAAAAGAGGACTTTCCCTGTTAAGAATACAGTCAGCTTAAGATAATATTCATTGTTAATGCTTCTTGATTTCGGTTGAAAGCATTAACATTTTGCTTAAATGTTCCTTATGAAAATAAATGAGTTTACACTGTACTTATCTCTAGTGAATTGTACCCCAAATATTTATCAAGGCAAGTTGTGTAAAAGTGATGCTTAAAATGCAGTATGGAAAAGTAAATATTACAAATAAAGACAATGTAATAATCATGTTATTAATGGTAAAGGTTATGTAGATTATTGCAAAATAAGAATTCAGCTATTTTTACAAAAAAAAAAACAACCCAAAAACCTCAACCTTTGTACTTTTTACAAATATGTAGAACTTCTTTCCCAATGCTTTGGGCTTTCTTTTGGCCATATTAAATTGTTTTTGGCACTACATTTGCAAGACTTATTGGATGATTTGCAGATGGAAATTTAAATTACATCCATTTGCATAGAAAATTGACACCTTGCAGTCATCAGTTTAAAAATTACTGATAAGTACATTTTTTGAATATTTGGATACAAAATGGTATTAATTAAAGCAGCTCATTGTTTCAAAATATTTGAGATAGATAGTTAAATGTATTTCTTATGATATTAAAATGAGACAAATTGATCAAAAGACTCATTTTCTTCAGCAAAAGGATTATATGTCGATCTTTTTATGCTTGAAATATTTGAGAGGCCTTAGTTATTCAAGAAAAAACATAAATTTCAAAGTTGCTAATACTGTGTGAAATAATGTACTCAAAAATTATCTGTTTATGAAGAACTTAGGACTTGACATGTATCTATAATGATAATTTTATGCTGCTGGAAAGATTTCACAACTAGGGTTGGAAGCTGAGTCAGGAAGCTGACTATGAATGGCTAGGAATAGAGCTGTAGATAGAGCTCTTTGAGCAGGAGTAATGAGTTCAAAAAGATCCCCTGATTTCGTGCAGGTCTATTTGTGGCAATGCAGCCTCTCCCGGCACTGAAGATAGTACATTTCCTGAGCTTGGAAGGTTCAAAACACAAACATTCCGTCATGCCAGGAATAAGCTGACAGTTCCCCATCTAGAAACCATACACACACAGCGTCTAAAAGTAGACCTCAAAAGCATTGTTTAGTTCACTAAGGAGCAGAACTGTATAGTTCGATATGATCAGCTTACTGATGACACTTCATCCCATGGTAATGGATGATCTCACCCAGTGGCTTCATGTAGATGTTAAACAGGAATGGAGAGAGTACCGAACCCTGAAGCACCATATAGTATGGATAAAACTGAAACTGACTACATGAAAATAATACACTTTACCCAGAAAGACATTACTGATATTCAGAAAACAAAATCTGTTTTCAAAATATTATTTCACAATACCCATGCCTTAAAACAGTAGTTCTCATCCTTGGCAACCTGAAAATGTGTGACTGTCAGCTTTCAGAATTCTCCAGCCAGCACAAAGTCCACACATCTTAAAGCTGAGAAGATTGAGAGACATTGCCTCAGAAGCAATAAACAGTCTCACACCACTAATAGCAATACTCTAAAATTCAGAGAAGCAACATTTTAACTCCCCAAGACAAACTGTCACTGACATCAGAGTGAGAAAAGGAGATTAAAGATCAGTTCCTTCACAAAACTGCTGTTCAGGAGATTTAATACCATTTTTGAGGATTAAACAAAGGCCAAGGTTTCTTCCGATACAAAAAAGTATTAAGTAGATATTCAGTTCAAGTCTGTCTGTCTCCCATCAGCTGTTCTGTCATATTTGGTCACTTCTACATACATGTTATTACTCATCTTTCTCTTCATCCTTTTTTTCATTATCTCCATACCCCTCATACAGTGAACTGGGATCCGCAAACGTGTTTGAGATAATACATTTATAAAAGTCTCTTTAACATCTTTATAAACTGCTATAAAATATTTGGTTCTTTTATTAAGAAAAAATATTTTAAATAAGCATCAGCCCTCTTCCCTTTTTTTCCCTCACATGACAGCTTTTTGTGCTAATACACCACAAGACAAAATTATTTTCAGCCAATGTTCCAACTTTTGGAACAGATCAGAGAGTTCTGTTCTCTATTAAGACCTTCCATTATAACTTTGTTTTGTTTGATCGAACTAATCAGCCGATTTTAGAATATTCACTCAGACACATATTTCTTTCACCTTGTGTTTGTGGATCAGGTACTATTTATATAGAAAAAAGAAATAATTTGTTCTTTGCCACAATGTAATGGTTGTCTGGATTTTTCCTGCCCAGGTGTGATAGCCATATTATGTTTGATATCCATACAAAAATTAATATCCTTCTTTTGGCATTGATCTCAATCTTTAGTATGTGAAATATCCCCTTTATTTCATCTTGTAGATTTAAACAATGGAAAAGAAAGAAAACCTTTTAATTACTTTCACTGTTATTCCACTATTTTCTTCTGAGCAGCTATTTTTGAAGCAATTGCCCTACATATCAAAGACACTCACCTATTCTTCTTATCAGAAAGTTGGACAAAACTGACTTCATTCAGTTTTGTGTCATGTACTAAGATCAGACTTCAAAACCAGGTTTGGTCATTGAAAGCTGCCATAGGCTAAAGAAAACAGGTAAGGCTTGAAAGTACCCAACCAAATAAAATACTGGAATAAATACTTTTCATTAGTTGAATTAATATTTTGCCAGCACGCTACTTCAAAGGAAGGGTACAAAATAGATTTTTTCATGGTTACTGCACTCTGCCCAATGGTAGACATGCCAGAGACACAAACATTTACGTAGCCATCCCCCCATTAGATTTTGCTATGCATAATCATGCCTATTTTTTTTCAGTCAAGATATGGATCAGGGACAATATATGAGAAGCGCCAATGAAACAGAATTAACGTCCCATGTGCATATTAAGTCCTATATATGAGGCCCTGATGATGTTCCAAAAGATACTGAAAATGTGGCTGTTCTCCCAGATACTGTGGCAAAATGATGGGTGGATCTTGGTAAGAATTTTGTTTTACTGTTTTGGTTGAAGGTCTCTCACATTAAGGGATAAACATAGTCATCCACATTAGATGGCCTGATAAACATTCTTCATTAAAACAATGGACATATCTTTCTGGGACATTTGATAACTATTTCATACATGCAAGTTAGCGTTTAGCCCTTGAATCATTATGTAGACTTGTTTTTGGTAGCCTGTCTTGACCAAAAAATACGTAATGAAGAACCAGCTGTGTGACCTGAATTATGCTGGTTGCATTATTTTTCACAAAAAATCAATATGGATATATCTTCAATCCCTATTCATATCCAAGTCCAAAGTAGGAGGTGTGGAAAGTTAGCACCCACCGCTATCCTAGAAGAATGAAATATTTAAAAAGGCAGAATATTATATTTTGCTGGATGAGAAATTGAGAAACATGCTCTTGGAGACAGAAAGCAGCCCCCATCTTTCTTGATGGCCCTCAGCAGATGTCAGCACTTAAGAGATAAAGAGCTTATTGAGACCTAAGTAGCTCTCAGACAGGAAGGCAGAAGTTGCATCATCTTAGATGGGACCCTGTCCTGTCCCAAAACTTTATTATATAGGAAACAAAAAATGTGGTAGAGTTTATTATTTATAATGCAGCAGACATGCAGTATTGGCAGCATTACATAAAAGCACAAGTAATGAACTTGCAGTTGGTCTTAGTTTCCTGGCAGATGGATATTTTTGGAGGTGAATGAATGTACCATTGTAACTTAACAGCAGACATGCATAATATGAAGAGTATCTCATAGCTGTTATTCCAAAACCAGCATTGAAAGATGTTTAAATTAACAGTCCTGTGTAATGTATTATCAATGACATGATTTAGGGGAGAGTTGGACAATCTTCATTTCTAGAGCTGTAACTGGGCTTCAACAAAATGTTTAAAGCCTGCCATGACTCAGAGCAGAGCTCTGACAAAAGCAGTCGGTCTGACCTGTGGAGAAGAAGATGACAAAGGAAAGATGAAGAGAAAAAGAAGAGAAAAATTGATAGCAGAAAATGAGCAGAGAGTTTTTCTTTATCATTTTAACAACTCAGCTTCTTCACTAAATTTACGGTATTTTTTTTAATTTTACTAAATTTAGATGCTACCCATATCTCCAATAAGGCAACTCTGGGTGGCCTTACAAAAAGTAAAAGAATAAATATAAAAACATTTCAAAATGTAAAAGCTAAATAAACACAAAAAGCAACAAATAGATGACACAGGATGAGACCTTCTTACCCCATCAACCACCTCCAGCTATGAAAGTGTCCTCTTTTTAGTCTCACTTTGTTATTTTTGTAGATAACTCAAGGTGGAAAAGATACCCTCCTCCTCCTATTTTCCCCACAACAACAAGCCTAATTTTCATGCCTAACACAGAACTAGAACTCACAGTTTGGTGAGTTCTCATTTTTCCTCAGCCTTTTGCAAATTCTGTTTCAACAATTGTTCAATTTAACCTGATGCCACTGTTATTTTCCTTGTTAGTGAGGATAGTTACGTGAACTTTAAATAGTAGAATCTTCAAAATGAGCTTTTATAAGCAAGCACTATTTATTGTTCCCAAATTTTTTTAAAAAAAGAAATTGCTTGCTTTTTATGTTCAATCTTTTATAAGTATGGTTATAATACCATTTCTTGATAAATAACAAGGCCATCACATTTACAGTAATTGATTTTTTTCTTCAGTAATATCATGTTCTCTTTCCTGTTCCTCCTTTTTCCTGAATTTTCCTGGTATTTCTCTCCCAATGTGGGCTGAAATATATATATTTAGAAAATGGACCCATTCCTCACCCCTTCCTGAACCATGTACCTCTGAATAATTATGATCAGATCCTTGCATACAGCTGCATAGTGTTAACTGACAGAAATAAATCATATGTGCAGGTGATGTATCAAACCTGTGCAATGGACAACTTTGCCCATTTAAATGAAAAGATGAGCAAATCAATATTTCATCTGAAACTGCTCCTGGTCCCAGTATAACAATTTGGATATTTGGAACATGTGGTTCTTGGCCAACGTTTATCTAGCATTTCACTTGCTCTGAGGAGAAGAGGAATCCATCCCATTTCAACCATGAACATATTGGCTATCTCTAGACAAATCACTTAATTTCAGCTAAGCCTTGAAGCTAGACTTAATAACTGACACTTATTGTTAGGTAGGATAAGAAGTCCAGAAATTATTTGCTAGCTGAAAATTATTCTAATATTATTTTGCAGTACATGCCAGTGTAAATTTCTTGGACTAATGATTGGATGTTATTGGTTTAATCTAAGCCAAATTCACTAAGAGAGAGATATACAGCTCAGGTATCTTAACTGTGCCAGACCAGGGTCCCAGTCAGATGTACTCATGTCTAGACATGGAGGTGTGTCATATTCCTAAGCTCAGGGTTTTTGAGGTCAGTGGCTGGACCTGGAACAATCTGAAATCAGAGAAGGTGAAGCCTGAGCAGGAGGCATGCCTCTGTTGACAAGCAAAGGGCTAAAGGCCAGTTCCTTGTATTTATACCAGGTCAGACTACATCAAGTGTGTGTGTGTGTGTGTGTGTGTGCATGCATGCATGCATGCATGCACATACCAGCTAGTCAGAAAGCAATGATTAGCATATTTCCACCTACATATGCTACAGTATTATCCATATAACCACAAATCAAAGGTTCAGATCCTGGGTCACTGCTTTAAACCCAATATAGTTTCTCTATACCCAATTTAGCTTCTGATGGTCAACTAATAACTACTTCTGTTGTCACTTTTGCCTGAAAATCTTTTGAAAAGACTTATAAACAGGTGGTTTGTCAGAGGACAGCCACAGACTCAGGTTGTAATAGCATGACAAAAAGCATGACCTGCTGAGAAGATTTTCCAGATTAGTTCCTTTTTCTCAAGGTCTGACATGTTCACCACCATCTCTATGTGTGTAAGTATAATAGTTCGTTATATAAGTAAGTACTAACTGCAAACCAGGAAAACTTTATTTTCACTTGTTCACTTTGATAGCCTTCTCCCAACTAAATCTGTAACCATTCTGGCTGGCCTTGGAAATTCAATGGTGTTTTTTCAGCTGACTCAACATTATCATTTACTCCTATGTAATTATTCTCCACTCACTAATAAACTTCTTAACAAGTTAGAGAAGAAGGTTCATAAACATAGATACAGCCATTAACATTTATAAACATAGAGACAGCCATTATCACATTGATTTTTCAGGTAAACCTTGCTTAAAAGTCAACAAACTTATCTGACAGTCACTTCATTAACTAGCCCTTGTTTACCTTTTAACATTTATTATTATTAATCCCTAGATAGTGATTTACTGAAACATGTACAGGATCTTTCACAAAAGGCATCTAAAGAAAGACCAATGCCTCAGGACTATGTGCAGTGATAGATGTAACCTGTGTATATTTTTGTAACTCATCTTCCTAGTTCAGTCAGCGGACATGACGTGCCCCTGCACAGTATCAAGTTGTGGTTTTCTAAGCAAAAAGCACTTCATAGAGGCTTTCAGGTTAGAACTGGTATCTGATGACTCATGAGTTTCTGCTATTGAATTAGGAACAGGAGCAAGGAGACTAACAGTCAAAACCAATATTTATCTATCCTGTGATGTATATACTTTCTAAGGAAATTATGCCTTTGAGGGAAATGCTGTTATTCTTGTAAAATCATGTTATGCCCAATGCTAACAATTAACTCAAAGATATCCTGCTGCTTGAGATCAGTGAAATAAGTGTAAGAGAGAGAAAGCAACAGTGTGATAACTGAACACAAGATCCATTGGCTGTGTCAGAGTTTCTTTCAAGAATTATAAGGAGATGTCTGGCACCAAAGTAAGGATTTGGTATCATAGTCACATTCCAGTCTCCCGTTGGGTATTTCTTCCAAAATGAGAATTTTTAAAGAAACTATGTTGAAGATTAAGGTAGAAATGAATATCTACTGACTAATCAACCCACTTTAATCAATCCCCAACTGTCAATAACATTTCTACCAAAATGAGAATGGACACAAGCTTTTCCATTGTTCAGAATAGGGAGGATCAAGAATTAGCTGGATAATAACAGTAAGGGCAGTGAAGATATCTACTCATCTGCCCATCTGTTGTCAGCAGAGTGCTGAGAATAGGAGGCATAATATTCAAAGAATATTAAAATTGTTCTGCCCATAAGTGTGCAAATTTGTGATGCATGCTTCTGGTCTGCATTGTTTTTGTTGTAATAGAAGGAAAATTAAAAGCTCCATGTTTAACACAATAATTCTCTCCAAACTCATCGTCAAGTTGGAATACCTGGGACTCAGCCCACCCCTATGCCGGTGGATCTCCAACTTCCTGACTGGGAGACCACAGGCTGTAAGAATGGGTGGACGTGTCTCAACCCCACTCACCCTCAACACCAGAGTTCCCCAAGAGTGTGTTCTGAGCCCCCTACTGTATTCCCTTTACACATATGACTGCACAGCCATTACTAACTGTACTACAATCATCAAGTTTGCTGATGACACCGTCATGGTAGGTCTGATCTCTGATAACAACGAGACAGCCTACCTAGAAGAGATCACAAACCTAGAGAACTGGTGTCTGGAAAACAAGTGCCTTCTTAATATCACCAAAACAAAGGAATTGGTAGTGGATGTCAGTGCAAAACAGGAAAGGAACTACCAGACTCCGGTCATAAAAGGAAGTAAAAGGCTCGACAACATCTCTTCCACCTCAGATGACTGAGAGACTTCAGACTTCCACCGAAGGTGCTTAGGAATGTCTATTCCTGCACTGTAGAGAGCATCCTGATGGGCAACATTACAACCTGGTTTGGGAATAGCACCATGCAAGACAGACAAACATGTCAGCTTTCCCAGCATCTGGATGAAGCTTTGTATTTAGATCCTCTCCAATCGGGCTTCAGACCTGGCTTCAGCACGGAGACGGCCTTGGTCGCGTTGGTGGATGATCTCTGGAGGGCTCAGGACAGGGGTTGTTCTTCTGTCCTGGTCCTATTAGACCTCTCAGAGGCTTTCAATACTGTCGACCACAGTATCTTACTGCAGCGGTTGGAGGGGTTGGGAGTGGGGGCACTGTTTTGCGGTTCTCCTCCTTCCTCTCCAGCCGCTTGCAATTTGTGCTGGCAGGGGGCAGAGATCGACCTCGAGGCCCCTAGTATGTGGGGTGCCTCAGGGGTCGGTGCTCTCCCCCCTGCTGTTTAACATCTATATGAAACCGCTGGGTGAGATCATCCGTGGTTTTGGGGTGAGTTTCCACCAATATGCTGATGACACGCAGCTATTTATTTCCACCCCAAACCACCCCAATGAGGCCGTCGAAGTGATGGGCCATTGCCTGGAAGCCGTGCAGAGTTGGATGGATCTAAACAGACTCCAGCTCAACCCAGCCAAGACTGCGTGGCTGTGCTTTCCCGCACCCAGATACAGCCAGCTCACTTTATCGCTGGCCATGGGGAACAAAATGTTGTCCCCCAGGAGAAGGCTCGCAACTTGGGTGTCCTCCTGGATGTATGGCTGTCATTGGAAGAACATATTGCAGCCGTCTCCAGGGGGGCTTTTTGCCAGGTCCGAAGGATTGCCCAGTTGTGCCCCTTTCTGGATCAGGGCGCTCTTCGCACAGTCACTTCTGCCCTTGTGACTTCCCATCTGGACTACGCCAACGCTCTCTACATGGGGCTCCCTTTGAAAAGCATCCAGAGACTGCAGTTAGTGCAGAATGCGGCCGTGCGGGCAATTATGGGAGCTTCCCGGAGCTCCCATGTTACACCTCTCCTGTGCGAGCTGCACTGGCTTCCTGTGGCCTTCTGGGTGCGATTCAAGGTGTTGGTACTTACCTTTAAAGCGCTCCATGGC
>JAEANM010006604.1:0-18463 GCA_017656035.1 Myanophis thanlyinensis | reverse complement strand
ATTTAGTTAGTTAGTTAGTTAGTTAGTTAGTTAGTTAGTTAGTTTAGTTAATTAGTTAGTAAATGGTTTGAATGAATCCTAGCTACTCTTCTCTTGGATCTTGGGATCAATTTATGGAATACTTTCACGTTATTTGAGAAGCACTGGCAGGACATAATTTAAGAAACTCTGTCTTAGGATGGGTAATGTTAATGTTAATTAAAACATTGCTATGCAGCTAAGATTAATTTTAATGTCTGCAAGAAAACATGGAGTGGCACTATAGAGGTTCAAATGAGAGTATATTGGTTATACATTTCTTCCTTCCTTGCTAATCCATCTGTTTTCAGCCTCTGATTTCAAGTGCGTATGTGTATGAAAAAAGTGGGGATTGCAGCATTTTGAATAATAGCCTAAACACTCTGGCTTTTGAACTGATCTCACATCTCATCTTCCATATAGTTGTTCTGCTAGAATAGATTAGTCAGAGACCTCATCATTTTCAACACGTAAGTCAACATCAGGTATTTGTGTATTCTTAGGAAAAGTGCTAATTGGATGGCAGTCTATTCATCAAAAACATTTGAGTTTGTCAACAATGGAGGCTGAATTCTCATGTTTATCTTTGTTATGTAGAATATATTGGTTATACATTTCTTCCTTCCTCACTAATCCATCTGTTTTCAGCCTCTGATTTCATGCATGTATGTGTATGAAAAAAGTGGGAATTGCAGCATTTTGAATAATAGCCTAAACACTCTGGCTTTTGAACTGATCTCACATCTCATCTTCCATATAGTTGCTCTGCTAGGATAGACTAGTCAGAGACCTCATCACTTCTTCACTATCGGACACACTGGACCCCTACAGTTCTCCTATTGCCATAACTGCTCAACCGATGATGCCATCTCACACCTCCTCCACACATCACTTACTCATCTAGACACTAGAAAAGGGAACTACATCAAAATGCTCCTATGTGGTCAGGAAAGTGCTTTTCCTCCCTGAAAGCCAACATAGAGAGACTAAGGAAAAGCTTCTTCCCACAGGCAATACGGACCCTAAACCATAAATCACAACAACCCAGGACTAAACAAATTTTCCACAAACTACCTTACTCTAACATATTCTCCTACCACGTCTAGACTATTTTTTAGGGTTGAGAGCAGTCACATATTCATTTCACTGCATTAGTACCATGTATACCTGTGTATGTGATGAATAAAATTTGATTTGATTGAGGAAAATAATATGCTCCTCTTGTTCTTAGACTCACTCACAGAAGAGGTTGCAAGATCTTTTCTGTCACCATCACAATCCATTCAGAGTTGCAAGAAATGATCTAGTTAGAGCAACAAGAAAAAAGTGTATTTATGGAAAACACTACACTCTAAGTTGTACAGGTAGTCCTTGATTTGTGACCACAGTTGAGTCCAAAATTTATGTTGCTAAGTGAGACATTAAGTAAATTTTGCCCCATTTTACAGCCTTGCTTGCCACAGTTGTTGAGTGAATTACTGCATTTAAGTTAATGACATGGCTGTTAAGTGTGGGTGGCTTTTACATTGACTTTGCTTGTCAGAAGGTTGCAAAAGGTCCTTTTGGGACACTGCAACCCATCATAAATATGAGTCAGTTGCCAAGTGTCTGAATTTTGGTCAGGTGACCAGGGGATGCTATAACAGTTATAAGTGAAAGTAAAAAATGGCCACTTTTTTCAGTGCTGTTGTAACTTTGAACAGTCAGTAAACATGCAGTTGCCAGCCAAGGACTACCTATAATTCTGGTTTCTCAATGTTTAAAATGCTGTATATTTTTTGCATCTCTATTTGGTTGTATTTTGGTTCTTTTCTGGAATTCTGAACACTAAATGAAATATATTATGGCAAACAGTTATTCAGAATAATATATTTATTATGGAAGAGTAGGAAAAAAAACAAATTAAAATGAAGTAAATGTGTATAGCAAAATTAGTTCTCAAATTGTCCTTTGTTCTGTAAGGATAAAATACATAGGCAAATTTCAGTTTAGTGGACCTAACTGAAGTTGATTTGGGATGCAATGGGTGAAATTTATCTTTTAGTCCTATTAGCACAATGATATCATTGCAGAAATGATATACTTTTTAATTGACCAGGTATAAGGGACACTCCCTGTTGATGCATTAAATGGAGGTTTCACATTATATGGAATAAGCTTGTATGTGCAACACAAAGCATTAACTTCTTTCACCATCCTTATTTCCAAGAATAACTTTTGGCTGTATAAGTATTGCGTGTGTTTTCTTAGAAAACAAAAATCATGGCTGGCTTTAGGCCTAAAATGATTGTCACTTCCCAAGAAATAGGAGGCATGCCAGAAATAACATGAGTCATTGTCAAAGATTACCCAAATTTGCAAAGATTATGCATTCTGCAAATCAAGATTCCCAATAAGCGTACATTTATGGTATGTAATAAAAACCACAAACATTTTACTGTTGATATTGACCATAATAGGAGTAAAAATGCTTTCCAAATGACTACAGTAAATCTATCATTAGTAAATTGGTCTATTATAAAGTCCTTATTCATGATGTACACTTAGGCGTAAGAGTGCAATGTAGTGTATTCCTTTGCTGTCTGTGTATTAAGCCTTGGGTTGTTTGATAATATTTCCTAAGGAAATCTATGGTTGGCTGGGTTTGCACCTTATGCCAAGCCAATATCAAATAAACCTTAGCATTGGGCAAACTTTTTTTTTGCTATTTTAAGTGCCAAAAGAATGATTAGAATGAACCAAGTATGGATAAATCCACACAGGGTCTATGTCAACTTGCCACAGCCAAGTCGTTGTGGCCAATTTACATGGCTAACTCGTCACAGCCAACTTGCCACAGCCAATTTGCTGTGGCCAACTCATCGTAAGGCAAATGGTGGAATAGTATCATTAAAGAAAAGGATGTAAAAGGAGGGACAAAATGAAATGTGACTGATAAAAATTAATATATTTTTAATTTATTTTAAATAATTAAATTGAATTGTCCTGCAGTGAATTGGACATAATGAGTTTTCTCGTGGCGAGTTAGCCAGGGTGAATTGGCTGTGGGGAGTTGTCCCTTTCCATTCCACGCAACCAAATATAAACTTCAATATAATGCTTTTTCTTCAATTTGAGGCAGAGTTTCTGTTTGGCAGAATAATATGGTTGGGAAAGCTCATACAAGAAAACAACGTTTTGGAGTTAACATTATGTCAGTAACATTACATTTAATATGGTACAATCTTTGATAGTGTGAAAGGCATTCTAACTTCCCTACACTTAATGCTTCCTGTTTTACAAAGCAAAAAAAAAATGCTTGCCAAGTTTCAGCAATCAAGGCTTTTAGAATAAATATCTCTTAGGCACAACATTTACTGCCAACAAAGCATTTTCTATGAAGTTCATGATTAAACAGAGCAGTCAAAGACTTAGAACCAATTAGTACATTACAACAGTTTCTCGTAGAAAATTATATTTCATGCCCACTAAAGTGCATTAGACACCACTTGTGTTAAAGTGTTTTCTTTAATAGAAAGTCTGGATGGCTCTAATGAGATAGCAGTTGGAATCGTAATACCAACATCTTTACTTTTTGGGAACCTGCTCTAGAATGGATATTGTAATATTTGGAGAATGATTCTTGTCTTTAAAGCAGCTGATAAAAAAGAAGAAAATTTTACTGTCTTATATCATAAGAGAGCATTTCCTTTCCCCAAAGTGCTTAAAGCTTTGTGGAAAGCTTTAAATGCTTAAAGCTCAAGAAGACATAGTCCATAGCCGACTTTCATGCAGCGTGATGAGCAAACATTAGAAATCACCCACTGTATCATCCACCTTTCCCTCCCTCTCAAAGTTATAACAACCAACTTCCTCTTTTAAGATTAAGATTTTAAAAAGCTATAAGAGAAGAGAAGCAGCACTGCCAATGATGGTAAGAAACCTGGAGAGACATCATTGGAGATAAAACCAACTCTTTATGGAAAAAGAATAACCAGATAATTTTTGGCTTGAGATAATTAGCATAATCATCACACTTATTTTTTATAAACTTCAGTTTTTCAGAAGATCATGGAGGATGAAGGTTGGGGGTTGAGCACAAACAGAGATGAGGACCTTTTAAATATCTTTCCAGTTAAAGAAATTGTATTTGTGGTCTTCCATTTATTTCAGTGGAAGAAAAATAGAAAATTATAATGGATTTTACCCCTTGCCTAATACATCTAAGATTTTATGCCAATCAATTATCAAAATAAAGAGATTTGACTGGTCTAAGAGACCCATGCTCTCTCTGAACAAGAAGAGCAGCAGTAGTCACCAAAACATATTACAATGCTGCTATGTTATCTCAAGCAAGTATTGATTTGCAGGATATTTGGGAAGTCCCACATATTAATGTTTCTTTGCACAAATCTTTTCTTTTAGCCAGCCTTCAATATGATAGCTACTTACTATACTGTCTACAATAATGTCATGTTTATGCCAGCCACAAAGAAGAAGGGACCCTGAAGGTAGGATAAGAATCCATGAATGAAAACTAATAAAGGAAAGATGCAACCTACAACTAAGGAGAAATTTCCTGACAGTTAGAACAATCAATCAGTGAAACTACTTGCCCCCAAAAGTTCTGGGTGCTCCAACGCTGGAAGTTTTTAAGATGAGATTGAACAACTTGTTTAAAATAGTATAGGGCAGGGATCTCCAACCTTGGCAACTTTAAGACTTGTGGACTTCAACTCCCAGTATTCCTCAGCCAGCTGGCTAAAGAACTCTGGGAGCTGAAGTCCACAAGTCTTAAAGTTGCCAAGGTTGGAGACCCCGGTATAGGGTTTCCTGCCTGAGCAAGGTGTTGGATTAGAACAGAGGTGAAATTTAGCAGGTTCTAGAAGGTTCATTAGAACTGGTAGTAAATTTTCTAAGCAGTTCAGAGAACTGGTTGTTAGAAGAAATCTCCTTTTGTTTTTTTTTTCCACTTTACAGGGTTAATCCTTTAAGGAAGGCAGGAAAAAACATTTCGGTGTTGTTTCTAGCCTAATCTTTATTGTCCGGCTTACAGAAACTGCCCACCCAGTCACATGACCACCCCTAGCCACCCCCATCAAGCCACGCCCACAGAACCGGTAGTAAAAAAAAATTGAATTCCACCACTGGATTAGAAGACCTCCAACAGTCCCTTCCAACTCTGTTATTCTATCCATCCCTTTTTAATGGAAAATAAAATCACCATCAATGTGGAACAATTCTTTTCCAACATCTGGAAATTTTGAAATATTCTTGCATACGACATCAGTATATTCTGTAGGTAAATACTCAGGAATTTGGCAATCCTTTGGCAGCTAAGATTAATATTATCATTGTAGGATACAGTTTTATTCCTACTGTAAGAAAAAGAATTTAATTATAATGAATTATTTTTGTTTCAGTATTTTGTATTTAATGTACATATATTTTCTATAAACCCTGCTGAATTTGCAGCATATGAACAAAAATACATTAACACATAAATTAGTCTTCTTACTGCTGAATAATTCTGCTTGTTTTAGAATTGAAGTACAATATGAATTCTTCTAATTTAATTTTCTTCAATACCAGATTCTAGTGTCCATCATTCACTAGCAGATTTCCAACTAAAAATCTTGATAAATTGAACCGTTTTGAATTTCAGAAAGCCTGCTCGATAAATTTTTGAAATTTTACGATAATTAGTGGTACGATAGTTTTTGAAAATTTAATCTTAGCTTTCAGTAATAATGTGTGCTACTGCACAAATTGTTCCAGCATGTATTTGCACTAATCCATTTGCCATAGGCAAATTTTAAAGTTAATGTATCTTAGAGACAATGGTCATACTTCTGCTTTGTTCATTCCACTCTTTGTTATAAATCACTTTCCCTAATTTGTTCTAATTAAGTATTTCACAAAATCTCTTTATCTCATTCATTTTTTCATTTTATTGTAGTAACACTTTATTCTATCTTTAGACATTACACTCTACACAATATTTTAATTCATCCAGTTAACAAAAAGGTTAATTGGTTCTCAGGGTATAGAAAGATACACAGTAAGAGCTAATGTGTTCATCTTTTCAGTCTTAAATAACTGGAATTTATATTTCCATAGTTACTTTTCTTCATAGAGAAGATGTTTCATAGAGGTAAGTAGATGACAAAAAGACTGCACAAATCTTACAATTGTATTTATGTTGCATGTATTTAATGACATATATTTGAAATTATTTTGGTATTTGTTTGGTACCATATTGTTTATCAACCCAAATGAACGAACCAATTTTCTTTCTGCAGAAAATTAATATTCTTTTCTAATAGAACAAAAAAAATGGACTGAAGAACCAAAACGATTAACATGTATGCATAAATCCAGGATTAATAACCAATTAGTACCCATTACTGGACATAGCTGATCTTGTCTTCTACATAAGCTCATATACTCTACATATAAAGCCAATCATTTTCCAGGCTTCTGATCAATTTGACTGAATGTATGGAAACAAAGGCATTGTGTAGTTTGATTCATCTATCACTGTTTAAGGAAGCGGTTATCTATCTCCTCAAGAAGTCATTGTTGGATTACTTTTTAACATTTCCTTTTTAAGGACGCTTTCTAAGAGGGTAACTGGACTGCAATTTCAGGGGAATCTGGAAGAAATATTTCGTGGGCATCTCTTTAACACATGTTTCAGACCTGGGTACAGTACTGAGATGGTATTGGATATTGATAATCCATGCTGTGACAGGGAAGAAGACTTGTCCTTGGCTTTTCTTACTTTCTTAGCAGTTTTTGGTACCATTAATGATGATGTTCTTCTGGACAGGCTTAAGTAGTTGGGAATAGGAGGTACGGTGTTGTGCTGGCTCTCCTTGTTCCTTATGTGCAATTCTTTCTCATTCCTATTTAACTTCTAAATCAGGAGTGTCAAAATTGTGACCTGTGGGCCAGATACGCCACATGCTGGCCACCCCCACCCCCATTCTAGTGAAGAGGAAAAAAGTTGTGATATGTCACATGATATGTGTCATTGCGAGTTTGACACCCCTGTTCTATATGAAGCTGCTGGATATGATCATTCTCAAATGCTGTGGTGTCGATAGTTATGAGTGCACCTTAATACCTCCCTGTAACATTGCTAACACAAGAGCAATGCAGCTTGCCAGCGGGCTTCCAGGTGCCCATTCTTGATGATTGGCTGCCTACTGAAGTTTTAGACTGTAAGCAATTCATCACAGATACTGTATTTATAAACATTTTCATCTCGACAATTAAAATAGTTTAGCTCTACTATCCTTTCAAAACCTTCAGACTACTCTGAAGAAAGTTATTGATCAGAGTTCTCAGCAGAACGTTATAGACCTGATCAATATAAAATCTGTCAGAAAGAAACAGTCACAAAAAACTTTTAACTACTGCTCTGTTTCAGAATTGGATTTCTTTTTCTAACAACAGCAGCTAACACTGATCAATATTAAATCAGAAACTTGGAACATTGTTTCAAGGCAATGCTCAAGTTTAATAGAACAAGTCAGTACTCTAATGATCAGATAGATTGCTTTTTGACTGCATAAGGACAGATTATTTGAACAGAAATCACAGAAGAATAAATACATAAAAACAAAGAAGATAAACAACTAATAAAACATAAGTCAAAACATTATTTTTTAAAAAATGGTAATGCAGTCTTCCCATTTATTTCATTTACTTTCCCAGATGCTAAAAAGTATATAAATATTTACACCATACTTTGAATATTAAGCACTGGAGATTATTGATATATCTGTTTAAGTAATGCCATTTGTTCCTACTTGGCCTTTTAATTGGATTCTTTTTGTAAAACCCATATTCCAAATCTCTGAATTGCTATATAACAAGTTATATATAAGGAACCATTCCTGCTTAAACTTACTTAAGCTTCTATTATGCATATATACTAACAGCTTCACCCTTGTTGCATTTGCTCCAATTTTGGTCTTCCAGTCTTGTCTTGTTGGCAAACTTTCCCCTTTTTTTGATGGATATATCATATTTTGAAGGCAGAAACAACAGTGTAAAAAATGTTTTCCAAACATTAGAGAAAAAGGATGGGTTATAAAGGGAAAAGACTTGATGGCCATTTGCCAACATCATTTATATTGCAATTCTTACTTGCTCAACAAAAAAAACAAATAAGAACTAGGATATTTAGACCCAAAAAGAATTGTTGTGAAAAACACTGACTATAGAATAATATTTACATGACAGGAGGTGTTTACTACATGTTTATTTATTTGATGCATAATATGGTAAGAAGAAAAGTTTAGATCAGTAAGGGCTGTAGCTACATTAGAAATTACAGTACAGATAATTCTCAATTTATGACTACAATTGAGCCCAAAATTTATATTGGTAAGTGAGAAATTTGTCAAGTGAGTTTTGCCCCATTTTACAACTTTTATTGCCACATTTGTTAAGTAAATCACTGCAGTTGTTAAATTAGTAACACAGTTGCTAAATGAATCGGACTTCCCCATTAACTTTGCTTGGCAAAAGTTTGGAAAAAGTGATCACATGACTCTGGGACACGGCAGTCGTCATAAATATGAACCAATTGCCATGCATCCAAAATGCAAATCATATGACCATGGGACTGCTGCAATGGTCATAAGTGTGAAAGACAGCCATAGCTCACTTTTCACAGTTCCACTGTAACTTCAGTTACTAAACAAATCTAGGATCACCTGTATGAAATTCTTTTTACATCCTACAGGTTTCCTTATGATTGGTCCACATTACCCAACTAACAGCAATAGGGCAACCTTAAAGAACAATATATTTATTATTAAGTTTTGTGAATAACAACCTGCTTCTTCAGAAATGTATGCAATAATTTACTGGTTTTTAAAATGCTTCAAGAGAGTCTTTGTATATTTACTCTGAAACATCAGTAGGGTTACTTTACTAGAAACTACTACAATGAGAGAAATGATACAATATTTTCTACTCCAACTGACAAGGATTCTACAAATTCTCATAGTCATACTGCACCTTCCCTCCTTATTTGCCTTTTTAGACCTTTTTAGAACTGCAGTTGCTAGAACTGATCCTGGTACTATTTGCATGTAAAATCTTTATATTCTGCCACTATGCAAATGATTTTCTCCATTGCATTACAGGTAAGAATGAATGTAATTGTCTCTGCATACAAGGTTATGCTTAAGCTGCTTATTGAAGTGGTTTATGAATTACCATGTTATTATTTTTATTTCCTGCTGTTATTTACAAATAAGTCAAGGTGGCAGTACACACAGCACTGTTTCCTATTTTCCCCACAACACTCTGTGTAGTAGATTGGGCTGAGAGTGTGTGACTGACTCAAAGTCACACAGCTGGTTTCCATAGGTAAGGCAGGAGTTGAAATCATGGTCTTCTGCTTTCTAGCCTGGTGCCTCAACCAATAGACTAAAGTGGTTGTCTCATGTTCTTTCACTTTACCATTTCATTTCATAAAACTAAAAAGAGATAAATCTTTTTCAAGTCCTGAAGCCTCACTTGAAAATTTCTATCCTACTTTTTCAGTGTGAAATTAATATTGTTCCTTTAGCTTCTCCATTCCTACTTTAAAGATATATTAAAACTTTGAACAACTTTGGGCTTTATCAAATTACATTCCTTGAAATGACACTTCCCAATCTAAACTTTAAAAAAGTTGAAATTGTATTTTGAAATATACTTTTATGTCATGATAGTTCTTACATTTACTTGAAACGTTTAATGAACGTTTTTGTCCATTAAAAGTTTTTATTTGTTTTGCATAGTCTCTGTATTCAGAAGAGCTCTTTGGTTTTCAATTTTTTCCCCTTGTGTTTGCAACACAGATTATGGGTATTGTTATTCACTAAGGTAAACAGACAGAAGAATAGATTTGGCCCATTGCTTTATTGAAAAGAATTGTCTCACACATTTGCACATACAAATACAAAAGAAAAATGAGATTGGTTATCCCCATGGACACTGTAATTCCTACAAATTGCCTCCTGCTATTTTCTTCTTGCTGCTTCCACGTTTCCATGTTTCCACGGATTGGAACATATGTATTTGCCTGATAAACTCACTATAACAGCTTTGCAGTTTGTTTCAACAAATGAAAACATCCTTGGAGTATTTCCTCTGAAGTTTAATGGAGTATTCAGTCCCACTTCAGGATTCCACATTATTTAGGAAGATAATCCGGTTGACCCAAGACCCTTATACATTTAAATGCTGTTTTTTCAGTACATACGGCAGTACCATTCAAAGAGCTATGACAATGATACTGTTTATAGCTCTGAAAATGGCGCTGCCATCTGCACCATGATTCACTGAGAAGACAGAGCTCAAGCAGATGGACCATCCTTTGGTCTGCTGCTCTAGCACGTTAAATGTTTAGCTATTGAATTAAACACACTATCCCTCTCCCTCCCTTAACCAGACTGGAAATAAAAAACAAACAAACAAGCACAGCATTGTGAGGATTTTTTTTTTGAAACTCTGTGAGAAAGTTGATTGTCCAAATTTCAGTGAGTGGAGAAATTTCCATTCTGGCTGTCACATTGCAGGATCACAAAGCTGAGTAATTTCTTATCTATTTCCACTGGTATTTTGTCTGTGTGAGGCTTCTGATGGAGAAACAGTTATCTTTAAGTATACTTCAATGAAAAAGATATATTGACTTGTCTACTGTTCTCCTATGAGGCATGCTTCATTTCTTTATCATTTCAATGCTTCAGTAAATACAAATTATTCCTTTTGCATGAGATTGCGTGATTCTATCCTGCTCCCACTTTTCCACATTTCTCTACAGAAATCAACAGGCGTTTATTTTTATTCATTTATGATAAGAGGAAACAAGATACCAAATAGATCAGAAAAGCAATCTCTGAATTTTCCATTTTCGATCTATAGGCATCAATGCTTGTTGTATGTTAGGTTCTAGTCCAGAGATGAGGCAGCTACTTCCATCAAGTTTAATCTTTTATTTGCTTAGTCCTAATGGACAGAATCTGGATAACCTAAAACTATAACATTCTAACTTACTAGATATATCCTGAAATATTCTAGGGCATTACTTTCCGACTGCCGAAAAGTTCGTGCTTTGCACATGCCATCCGCAGAAGTGCTCCAAAGACCAGCTGGATTTCCTGCTGCAATCGTGCGCATGCACAGCGGAGCCCCGTAGACTAGATGGGTCTCTGCAATCGCATATGCATGCATGCTCAGCTGGAGGTAAGTTGGCCGACAGCTTGTGTGCCCAGCAAGATGTCTCTGCATGCCACCTGTGGCACCCGTGACATAGGTTCACCATCATGGTTCTAGGGTATAAGTTACACTGAACTACCTCCTCCTTCCCCTTTCAGCTTATGACTGAGCAGTTTCTTGATTTGGGTCTCCTTCTGAGAAAGCATTGTGTTGCCAAAATTCTCCCCCTCTGTTCCTATAGGTGTACATTCCATCTCAATGGGGTCAAAGAGATTTCTGGGCTATATTTGAGACTACAAAGTACTGCGGTTTCTGATTTATTTACTATATTTTTACCGAGATCAAAGCTTAGCGGGTAACATTGTAACAACCAAAGCACACGATTCCAATTTTATCAACATGTTTGGAATGATACATTATAAGTGGAAAATAGGCATTACAAAGCAAACAGCTTCTAAGGAGTGTTTAAGAGCACACTTTAAAAAAGGAAGTTTAAGAAATTATCACTGCTGAGAAAAGGTAGCAAAGAAGTTGTGCAGTCAGTAAAATAAATGTGATTAAAAAAAAAATCTGCTATGGTTAGTACTAATGATTAAACCAATGATTTAGTACTAATGATTAAACCAATCAAGTTTAATCAAGAAGCTAATTTAATTATTGTATTTCTGATCTGAGCTGGAAGGGATCTTGGAGGTCTTCTAGTATATTCCGTGGCTCAAGCAGGAGAAGCTATACCATTTTAGATAACATAATTTGTTAATCTTTATTTATGATTAATAACTAATTCAGAATAGCATCAATTGTCAGTCAAAAAATACCATGTCGTCTAAATTGTCAGATATTATTCATGATAATTATTATTCATGAATAATTCAGAATATTCAGAATTATTCATGATAATTTTGATTCTCTCAGATTCTGCTTATATGTATTTGACATAATGTTCTGCTCATATATTTGGAATTACTGAAATTTGAACACCTTGAATCGCCTTATAGTAGCAAGTGTTTTATAATGAGTAATAGTCTCAGATTATGAATAAGTTTTATTGTAGTTTTCTACAACCTGAAGCCTTACAGATGCAATGGGAGAAGAAGGGACAGAATTCCATAACTGCATGGTCAATTCTATGCCTACTTGAGACTAATAGGATTGTCCTTACAGTGATTCAATTGAGTGGGAAAGTGGAAATTATTTTAATAAAAATCTCAGTGTGGTTATGAGGCATTTTTTATTCACCTCAGTTTAATTCAAAACTCAAGCTGCTTTAAAAGGCAGAGTGTAAATTGAAGAAATGCATAATAATGTCTTGATATAGACTTCAGGTCAACAAGACAAACTTCACAAATATACCTGTGCATTCTGATTTTCTCCAATTTAATTCTCATTACCTAAAATTCCTAAGGAGTATTTATTGCAATTATTTATAAACTACCTACTCTAAGCAGTTTGGAACTTGCATTCAATAAAGCATCTATTAACTCAATATAATGTCAATAATGTATGTATGTATGACTCAGGATAGTAAATCCTCAACTTTTGGAAGCTGAAACTTCAAGAAGGCAAAATTAGTTTCTGGCTTCCTGACACTTTGGCTTTTCAAACTAAAACTCCTACCCAGTCCAGCAATTTAAAAGAAATGTTGTTGGTCCCTCAAGGATAATCCAGTAGCTCAGAAATATTCTCATATGGATAAGTATTCACCAGTAAATTCTCTGATTTGCACCCCTCTAAAGAAGAAAATAATTAGAGATACAATTCTAAATTAAAAGACATGAAGATAATGACTTTCTAAAAGGTATCTCCTAGCCAGATTTATTTGCTGCCAGCTATTTCAGAAACGAGCTGGAGTAATTTGTACTTATCTGTATTCAAATCTGTCTCCATGTTCCTGAATATCAATTTCTAAGTATCTATAACAACTATCCAGATTCCTTTTTCTGAATGTCTTAGGTTTCTGTAATCAGCTGACTGTTACATTGTTATATGTGTTCCCAGGTTCAGCTAATGGTCACTTACTCACACCCCTGGAAAATAGCCACACAGAATGTCTATGGAGATTCTCAATCATCCAAGTCATGGTTGTTTCAAAGGTGCTTTCCAGTACTGTATATGCTCTTTCTCACATAGTCATCCACACTTATCCACATTCTTGTCAACACAGCTGGCAGGCACTAGCCGGAAGGATGGAAGCTACCAAGTCTGTATTCAAAGAGAAGCCCAAGAGTAGGCAGATTTCAGGACCTCTTTTATTCCTTTGCATTGGTATTTTTAAGTCTGGTAGCTGTTGATGGGACTTGGGGACGGGTTTTCCATGTGCTCATGTCCAATTTCTTTTGTCTGATTAAGGTGACATTTTGTTCCTTTGTTTCCTTAACAATTTGTTCCTTCTTAACAATCTTAACGAATCTTGTTTTGGCTTTTGTCCACCCTATTTATCTGGTTGCTACATCTTTAGATATGGTAGCTTCAGCCTAATCTCACAACATTACCTCCTTTGATTGAACCATCATGGACCAGGGACTGAGATGATGGAAGTAAATATCAAACAGCACAACTTTGTGCTGAATGAGTGGATTCTCATTCATGCAACATAATTTTCCTGTATCTCCTACTCCTGAGACCCAATATTCTCAACTGTCCAGAAAAGATTTATGATATGCAGTAAGAGAAGAATTAAATTGTCTCATAGATGTAAACTATGCTTCCAACGGAAATTATGGATGGAGAGTCACATAGTGCAGTAACAGATAACCTGCTAAATATTTCTTAATAAATGCTTAAGATTCCTATTACATCTATCCAATAAATTCTGCTGATGCATTCAACTGTTGGAATAGCAACAAAATATCACATACAACTAAACACTCTAATACAAATAGAAAGTTTTTGCTTTATAAATTAAAACTTGAACTTCTCTCCATATTTATTTTTCCGCTAATAAAATTTTCATAAGGATTCTGTCCTTTGGCTCATAACAATAATATATTAAAATCATTCTATATGTTTGTCAGCCTTGAATAAGCTTGATGATACGTTGCTTATGTACTAGGCAGTTTCCCACAATCACAGCTCCCTTTACCCCTCCCTATCCATGTTTTTTTTTGCAGACTTTAAGCATTAATCATTTGATCATAATTAGTACCGCTAATTCCCTATTAAGATGAATCACTCTGTTCTTAAATTGCCTTAGCAACTTGAATGTATTTCTGCTGGAGTCTAATCAACACTTTGCCTCTGAAGTCTAAGAAAATATGATCTGGTATTCTTAACATTAAGAATTTGTTAATGGAAATTGTAGAATGTGTTTTTGATTTGAATCCATCATCCCACAAACATGTTTTAACATGGAAATAATAATATGATGAACAGACCACCAGCATCTGTTCAGAGAAACAAATGGAATTTAATCTGGTTCTCTAGATTTCATTTTAATGCAAATAAACATGATCCTTAGTTGAAAAAGGATTCTGCCTACAAAACAGGAATTTTGCAGTTCTCCAACAATTTCCCTGGAAACAGTAGAAAAGAGATCAACTTGGCCCACATTTTTAAATTAAACCATGCATGATCAAGATAAAAAACACTCCAAGGCTACACCAAAAAGTGTAATCTCTCAGGGACTTGCTGTCCTAGTTGCATTTCAAGATTAACATAGCTAAGTTATTAACTGAGTCAAGCATCACTCTGCAAAATTAATTCCTCTATCTTTAGAGTTAAGGAGAGAAAAGTTTCTATATTTACAACCAGTAAGAACTACATTGTTCCTAAATACACAATCCTTTGTACCAATCCTGGTGTCAAAATTGCTGACTAGTATGACCAGAGCTTTGGGCATCTGTTCTATTAAAGATTTACCTATATGTTTACCATTTTTATTTCCTTTGTTTTTGTACTGGTTGAAGAAAATACATATTAATAACTACAGTATGGCAAAATCTGATTTGGAGGCTTATAGCATAGTAATGAATTTCAATTCCATCACCAATGAAACCCAAATATATATATACTGTTCCACTTAGCTACTTCCCTTCCTATATCTAGTAGGTTTCAGAGATGATATAGTATAATTGTCAAGTTCTTTGTCCTCCACAGTCCATGTTTTCTGTAAAGAAATAATGCTATTAGGAATCTAATCCATGAAAGATCAAACCCTGCATTTACAAATACCAATCAATATTCTAGGGGAAAAATACTAACTTCCTAAAAATGTGAATTAACAGGCACTCTTAGATAACATTTTGAGGAGCGCTCCTTACACATAATTTCCAGACTTGGCATTCTGGTCAGTAAGGTGCTCTTACATGTCTTCTGAGTCCATTTTTCTTTTATCAGTATATTCTGCAGTCTCCTTTTGCATATGGCATTCTCTTTTCATCAAAATCTCTTTACTGCTGCTTCTTTGGGGATAAGCTCCTCTCACTATACTTAAGCACATGATAGAGAGTGGTTCTGATTGACTCATAAAAAGGGGGGAAGTGCTTGATTACTTTGCATTTACTTTATCCTTCTATAGCCAAGTATCATAGAAAAGTTCATCTTTTCAGAGGCTTTTTTAAAATCACAAATAATCAGATTCAGTAAAGCAATGGAAACTGAACAGTTGGTTGGCTTTTTTGTTTCATGTTTTGAATCTTCTTTCAATGGATGGGTGACATTATTTTACAAGAACAAGAAAATCCACCCCCAAAAGAAAAGTAAATTACAAATGCCTTCAACTATTTCAGAAACTAATATTTTAATAATATTCTCTTTTAATCATCTACTTTCTCCAGGCCCTGTATCTACACTAGTTTTTAAATTTCATTGGATCTTCATATCATTCTATGTCAGAGTGTTTGCAGCAAAGTCAGAGGTTTTTACAGAGTGACTACCTTTATGCTATAACCCAGGAGCAATAATACACAGCACACAGAGTCTTTTACCATATACAGTGGTTTATCTACAATAGTATATACAATATATGTGGCAGAAAATACCTTAATAAGTCATAGAGAATTTCTGTTCTGTAAACTGGTCAAACAAGGAACAATCAGCAAGAAAGCAAGAAATGCAAGGAAGGGAGGAACGCCCTCTACTAGCTTCCTTATATAACTTTCTCTTAAAGGAGAGTTGGAGAGTTATCAACTAGCTGAGTCATTTTCCTCTTGCATCAGCCCTGTAGTTACCTGTAACTTCCTGTTACTATTGCATCAGTTTCCTGTTATGATTACATCAGTATCTCTAACTATTCAGTCCTTAAATCTATTATCATGACATTCTATTCTATATGTCTAGAGTTTTGCCAAAGTCTGTGTTTTGTTTGTCTTAAAACTTATGCATCCCTATGCTATAGAGCATGTTCGATTCAGAAGCTCAATCTGCCTTTATTTATTTATTTTCATTTCCATTTTCTATTTCTGTTCTTCACATTTTCTGCTTGTTTGTTCCTGCCTTGGTTTGACTCTTCTCTTCTGAAGCTGTTGCAGCCAAGGGAAATAGCTAGAAGAACTTTTCCCTTAAAAAAAAAAGATTTTCATACCTATTTTCTTAGGTCTTGCCTTTTTTTTCTTGCTGCCTCATTTTGGCTGCCTTTAGTCTGATTCTTTGCTTTTCCTCTTGGGATTTGGCTCTGCCTAGCCCATCTATTCTTCATGCTGAGCTCCCAGGCAGGCATCTTGTCTCTTCTCTTCTTTCCCATTTGATTGGCAATTGTGTTAGCCTGACTGAAGGAGAGCTAAGAAGGAAAGGAAGGCAGGTACACTGATGCTTCTAATCTATTCAGGCAGTTTTTCCTTCTAAATCTCTGTTTTTGTATAGTGAGTAAATACTGTAACTTGTAAATACTTGATGAACTTGGGTTCATCAATCTTTGCTGAAATTCTAGTTGGATAAACTTCTTAATAGTGAAACAGTTAACCAGTAGAACAGCTTGCATTCAGAAGTTGTGGGTGCTTCATCACTGGAGGTTTTTAAAAAGAGACTGGACATCACTTGTCTGAAATGATATTGGGTCTCCTGCTTGACTAGGGGTTGGATTAGAAGACTTCCAAAATCCCTTCCAGATTTATTCTGAACACAGTGAACATTCCAGTAAAGATTGATTGGATAAATTAGAAGCATCGGTGCATCTTCCTTCCCTCTCTTCTTAGCCTTCCTCTAGTGTCAGGCTAATGCCAATCAAACAGGGGAAAGAAGAGGAGAGACAAGATGCCTGCCTGGGAGCTCTGCATAAAGAACAAATGAACTAGGCAGAGCCAAGCCCAAGAGAAAACGCAAAGAGTCAAACTAAAGGCAGCCAAGCTGAAAAAGAGGCAGCAGGAAAGAAGGGAACAACTGAAAAAATGGGTTTGGTTCCTCCCATGGCATCAAACTAAAGGAGAGACGCAGGCTGTGTTCAGGCCCAGACACAGCATTGCCATCTTGGATCTGTCTCAACAAAGGAGCAGGAGAGTACTTGACTGGCTATGAGTGCCTTAACACTCAGAAAGTGTTGAATTATTATAACTGGAGGTCAGAGTTGGCGCCTATCTCTCCTTGGAATAGCATAGCAATTTAATTTCTTTTTGTCCTTGAACACAGGCATGGGAGAGATATCAACGAAGCAGGAAAAATTGAAGGGTGGTATGCTCAAATGTTAGCAAAACTATTCTTACATGCACAGTATAGCAGTAACTTCCCTTAAGATCAGTGCTGTTACAGAGACATTGCTTTGACGTCTATTAAATGACCAACTCCACTTATCCTGTCATGTTTAATGTTATTTGGTTTGCTTTACGTGTGTAAGAATTCCTGAGACATATGCTGCATTTTATTCATTTGGTTCAATTCTTGTTTATTAATAATCAGAGTCTCTGAATTTTTATCTATTGGAACTAGGTTCATATTTTCTCTGCATGGCTTATCAAGAGTGTCAAATGCATCTTTCAGCTCATGTATTTTCCTACTCATTATTACTATATGCACAAATATATCTATCATGGTTCTAGCAGTTAAAAGAAATTGTTTGTCCTGAATATCTTTTAAATAGTTCTTATAAAATAGATAAATTTTGTCTCAAATAACACCTGGGACTTAACTCATCCCTATGCCGATGGATCTCCAACTTCCTGACCGGTAGACCAGAGGTGGTAAGGATGGGCGGACGAGTCTCAACTTCACTCACCCTCAACACCGGTGCACCGCAGGGCTGCGTCCTGAGCCCCTACTGTATTCCCTATACACATATGACTGCACGGCCACTACCAACTCCACCACCATC
>JAEANM010006603.1:0-18463 GCA_017656035.1 Myanophis thanlyinensis | reverse complement strand
CTCCGACGCCGCCCCCCCATGCCGCCCGACACTGACGCGGCCCCCCCCATGCCGACGCCGACCCCCCCCCCGTCCTCTTTTTTTGGCTATGAAATATGGTCAACCTATAGTACAGAATCTTAAGGTCTGAACATGTTTCCCCATTCCTCTTATATATCACATGAAAAGGGTGGAGAGTGTCTGTCCAAGATGTTTTTGTAACTTTCCCCTCATGTGGGCTTAAGCAATGTTTATATACATATTAACCTGGTAACAAATCTTCCTCTCCATAAAAGTCACCCTCTTTGTTTTCCACAACTACCGATTGTCAAAATGGATAATTCATATTCTGGAAACACAATAATTAGGTCAAATCATTATTAGGTCTACCTTATTAATGATTTATTCTGACAAATCTTATATTGTCTTATGATAATTACTAGACTTGATCAAGAATATTTCTAAAATGCCAAATTGATTTGAAAAACTACCTGATAAGTAAAACGTCATCCCAAAATAAAAGATAAAAAAGAACTTAAATAATAAAAAACAAATGACAAAAAACTAAGTAAGAATTTATTCAAAGAAAGTTTTAAACAGATCATGGCACCATATTTGGAATATTAGGACCTTTGCTAAGATTTGGAGAAAATATAGCAATGTCATCTAAGAGTTAAGATTAACTTGATGGCACATAGTCATAACTATCATTAACCTAATATTCTCCTGAAAAAACTTACCCACTTTTATAAAGCATGTATTTTTTTTAGTTTTTGTCCTTTTTTCATTCTATTTTTTTCTGTTATTTTTATAAGATTGTTTTTTTCATTTAATAAAAGGAAAAGAAAAAAGTGGGTTCTAAGCACTTAGAAAGGAACTTAGAAAGTTTAGGGATTACTAGAAGACAAAATAGTTTATACTAGACAAACACTATTACTTATTTTTTTGACAAGTGACTAGAAGACCAAGGAACTTCTATAGATGCATGTAATATACCTAGATTTCAGTGAAGGCGTTTAATAAATTTGACCACAGCCTCTTACTTGCTGAAAGAGAATGACAAATGGATCCTGCTGGTTTGCAGTTGATTGGTAGGTTTGCAGTCATATTCACTGGCCCTTAATGCATCTAGGTCTGCATAGAGGGTGGGAAGTAAGAGGCACATACTTCAATATATTGTTCTATGTCAACTCTCTTCAATGTTTTCATAAATGATTTAGATGAGAGAAAAGAAAAAATGCTTTAAAAAATGCAAGTGATAATTGTGAATGCAGAATAGATTTAGCCTGTAATCCCAAGGCAACTACACTTTGTTTTTCCTTGAAGACGCTTCACTTCTCATCCAAGATTCTTCAGTTCTGACTGAATGGTGGCGAATGGAAGATTTATATTTCTTGCAGTCATCTACTGTAGTTGTTAGAACTAATTTCGGAATCCTTGAGGCCACTTGGAGGATTATCTGTGCCCTCAGTTTCCTGAATAGTTCCACACCCATTTGTACTATTTAGGTAACCCTAAGGGCACTACATTCCAATTTGTTAAATTTTCTGGATAGAAATCTAATTGTACTATAACCTCAGTTGTTGCCAAATTGAGTTTTAAAATAGTTAAAACATTTCTCTGAGGAAACTAAGTCAGAAAGGCAAGGAAGGAAGCAGGGGACACAATTTGTCAGAATACTGTTGATTTTAAAGATTTCATCAACGATGAAATCTTTAGAAATCCAATGGGCATCCTGTGTTTTTTCACTTAACATTACCTTTTTCCTTTTAGTCCAGTACAATGTAGGATATTCAGAACTATTACTAAAATATAATTTGTTATGTCCTGAAACTATTGATTACTTTTGTCCTAGAAGTATACATTCATAGACTTATGGAAATATACCTACCATGAAGTTCTGGAATAAGGTTTTAATCATAGGGTAGTATCTTAGATTATACATAAAGTCAATGTATGGACTATGATTGTAATTGAGCACTCATTAAGAAATGGAATGATGCACTTGTGAAGCTTGACACAAATTATTTTTAAATTTTTCTTTGAATTAAAAGGTGGCAGTTTTTTTACTTTATTCTCCTAGCCTTTTCCAGATAATTGTCAGATAAGATTTATGATGAAAAAATACCTTTCATTAATGCAGATGATCATTATCAGAGAGATCATCTGACATAGAAATTGCATTTTGTAACAATGGAGATGTCAGAAAATAGTCTATGCTACTGTACATGCCATGAGATATACTTCACTGTAGTGTCCTTCTATAAATGTAGTATATACTCGTATATAAAACTCATCCGTGGATGCCTCTCAAATGTTAACCAAAATACCATAAAAATACAATTAGCCAACATGCACTCTTCATAGCATTTTGCTTAATAATTTGAGGATTTACTTATACATGGATGGGCTTATATACAATTATATATACCATTGTATGTGGGAAATGTTTAAAAAATATTTAAAGAAATTATTAACCGCAATTACTGTACTGTATTTTATTGTATTTCACTGTATAGTATATTTCATTGTATTAGCAATAGCAATAGCACTTAGATTTATATACCGCTTTATAATGCTTTACAGCCCTAAGCTGTTTACAGAATCAGCATATTGCCCACCCAAATGTATTGCATTTCATTGTATTTATACTGTATTTCATTGTCCACCTTCATTTCTATGGTATACTGCTTGTAACCCACAGACCTACATTAACATGAAACTGTTAAATCCCCATGATGATGTTAAAACTGCTTTTGATAACTTGCAAATGGAACCACTTGTAACTTTAGGATCATTTAGGGAAAGCAGGATTGAAAAGAAGGAAAGTCTGACAAAAAAACAGTCTACAAGGGATTGCCCTGTTACGCTGCCTCAACCCATTTGCTAAAAAAATCCCACCATACTGAACTCCTCTGGTTAATTTCAAGACATTAGACTTTTTCATAGTGGCAGAATACATTACATACAGTGCCAAAGCCAAATTGCAGTTAAGGACAGAATATCCCTAAGAGGATACCCAAATATTTCACAATGAAAGCCAAATCTGGCCCTAGTTTCTGCCTCAGTTTACCTTCCCAATAAGCAACTGAGTCGGAAGGTCATTTAAAATGAGATTAGGGTATCCTCATAAAATGGGATCTCTCTATGACAGAGAGAACCCCCAGCCCCACATTTCATTTTTTATAGTTAACAAAGAAAATGCAAAATTTTAAAAGAGGCAATAAACTGAATTAAAATACAAAGTAAATGTTAGTTAACAAATTACAAAACCCAAGTCATTTTCCCCTCATATGCATTAATTTCCCAGACAAAAGCCTGTTTCTCGGATTGCAGTTGCGCTACAACTGATGAACCTTAGCAGGAGTCCAGAAAAATTACAGCTGTGCAAATTCTCATGTAAACAAATCTCGGTAAGATGCATGGCTGTTCTGAAGCCTTCCAAATCCTAAAGTTTAAACATCCTTTAACGAAGCGATGTTGTGTCGTAATGCGCTTGTGTAAAAACACACAGCAATTTTTAGAAACATAATGCAAAGAAAAAAATATGACAGCTGAATGAAGGTCAACTTTGTGTCGCGGCTTCACTATTTTTCGCTACGACGAAATACCTTCACCGCCACCCACCAAACCTCCATGAACATTCACAAAGTTCCAAAGATGGAGGCGGTCCCGGCGAGGAATAAACTTTAAAATGGCGGCCGCCGTGCGCCGGCATCCAAGATGGCTCCGCCTACGAGAGGAGGGGGCTAATTCCAAGATGGCGCCCTCTATAGTTCCGGTCACCTGCTAAATGTGTTGCAACATGGCGACCCGCGGAAGCCGGCTGCTGCTCGGTGGCGTCCGGTTGTATAACGCCAAGCCACTTAAGTTACAACTGAAGGGAAGTTATCGGCCGGACCCTGCCGATCCTCGCACTCCGGCCTGGCACCTGACTCCCGAATATGAGGCCAAGCTATTTGGGCGCCACGGGCAGGCCTCCGGGGTGGACCCGACCCGGTTGTGGCCGTCGCTAGAGAAGCTGCGGGAAATGGAAGCTGAGGAGAGAGCCTGGTATCCCTCCTTGAAGGAGATGCAACAGTCGCTGGATGCCAAAGAGAGCGAGGCCGAAGCCAAGCAGCGACAGAAGTGAGGAAGGCAGGAGGAGGGAGGTTGCGGGTGGCCGCCTTTTGTGAGACCCGTGGGCTGCCACGCGTGGAATCCCCTCCCTGGGCTGGACGAGGAGGAGAGGCATCGCTTCTGGAGCCAGCGGGGCCGGGGAAAGTCGCGAGCGCCTTTCGCGCGTGGGAGACCGCCGGGACGCGATGTCAGCCTTCGGGTTTTGTTGGGAGGCGTTGAGTCGTTTCAGAAAGGAGGAACTGTTCTTAACATCAGTCTAATCCAGGATTTCTTAAATATTTTGCTCTCGGGAGCAAAATTATGGAGGACCTCAAAAGATCTTTTGCTTTAAAGGGTTATATTTCAACATAGACTGGCAAATAATTTTGATTTCGCGGAGGGACCTCTCAGGCTCAGCCACACTTAAGAAACACTGGGTCTAATCAAAGGAGCTGTGTAAATGGGCCCATTTGCCACTGAGCCAACAAACCACACATTTTGGGAATGGCCCTTGAGTTGGCCTTAGGTTTCTGACCAATTGCACACACTTTCCGAAGCCCCATCAGAGAGGCTGTTGTAGTACAATGGGATTAGAGGAAGGCCTCCTGCTGCAACATGAAATGAAAATTATATACCTCTGAGACTTTTGGTGTGGGAATAAGGATTTGTGAGTTGCAAAGGGTTGGATTAGCAGATCTCCCACAGCAGAGCAGCATCTATAAGCATTTGTTCAATCTTTTGGGCAATTATTTCTGCACCAACAGAAATTCTTATTTTAATTCTATTTTGCATGTTAAAATGTAGTTTGCTTTGTAGGAGTTTGAAGGGTGCTGGTAGAGTTGTCTTCGAGGTATTCTTTGGTGTGCTATGAGTGTACCCATTTTAAGCAAAACATCTGATAAAATTTAGAGCAAACAATCTTTGCATTGATAAAAACTAAGCATTGCCATGCTATGGTTTAGTGTTGCTGCTCTTGCCTGGTAGATCAGTTCCAGAGCAAGGTGCTGGAGGATTGCTTTACTAAGGCAACTTCTTTTCAGGTGCTGTCTGAGTTTTTATTCTTTCTTCCTTCTCGTGAACTGGTGGAAGTGCCCAAAGAATTAGGGCATAGTATAGTAATCTAGACAAAATAAAAGTACTATTGACTTTCTTGTAGAGACTTCTTGTACTTTCAATGAAAGTACTATTGATAGATGACTTTCTCAACTTGACAAACTTAAGGGTAGACTTTAAATCCCAGCTGACTAGGGACTTCTGGGAGTTGAAATTCACACATCTTAAAGTTGAAAAATACTGCTGTAGAGAAATACGATATTCTATATGAGATTGCAGGGTCTTTTAAGGAGCACATTTGCAATTTGAGTAACATGCTCATGTTAGATGGCAGGTAAGATGTCATTTATGTGAAGTTTCCACTGATTTGAGCCTCCATTGTAACTTTGGGATTTTTCTACATTACTTTGAAGATTCAAGTGGCATAAAATGTAATTTATAGATTGCTGATTTAACAGATTAAATTGAACATCTCTCAATATTTTAGATCAGTATCATGGTAACTACAAACACTAGCCAAAATGAATATTTTAAATTGTAAAGCTATTGTAGACTTGGGTGTTAGAATAACTATTTAGTATGAACTTATTCACCCATTAAAGTGAAAATGCTGAAAATAAACTGAAAATATACTTTCTATGTCTAGAGCTATATAATGTTTTGTTTCATGTCTTTTGCTTTATAGAGAGGAGATAATTGCTGCCAAAATGGCCAAAATGCCACAGATGATAAAAGACTGGCAGAGGGAGAAACAGCAACGCAAGCTCAAAGAAGAGCAAGAAAAAGAACGACGACGGTTGTTACTGGCTGAGGCCCGGGAGCAATATGGATATCACCTGGATCATCACAGTCCTGAATTCCAAGAGATGGTGATGGAGAGGGAGAAGATTAAACGGATGGAGCAGAAGGAAGAGAAAAAACGTATGAGGGGGATTCTGGCCAAGAAAGCAATGGAAAGCAAAATTCTTGCCTCATCTCCAGATAAGAAGGAGATGGCTGAACAAACGGATACCTAAAATACTGTATTATCAGTTTTTGAAATAAATCTGCCTACAGATTATGACATATAATTCTCAGAGGCCCAGTCAATTTACTGTACTTCTCATAAGGCCAACTTAGAATTCTTATGGAATATGGAATTATTCACTGCAGAACAATCTAATGTCCTTTCTCTGCCCTGCTGTGACCATTTGGAGCTTCAACAATGGATTTTTGAATAGCGAATGCATTCTCTGAATTTATTTTCTCTCTCAAAAGAGCAAGCTCTGTTTCCACCATGTAGTCAAGGGTCCCCAACCCCCTGGCCACGGCCCACTATCAGGCCATTGCCTATTCAGAATTGGACTGCATGAGAGGCAGGTTGGTGTGCACATGTGAAGCTTCACTTGCGCCAGCAGTGCCCCAAAGGCTTTCTCATGTGTGAGTGGAGCTGCTGGCCTCCGCTTGCATGGCCTGGTTCCCCTCTACCCTACACCCCCCCGGGGGGCCAGGCTGCGAAGCCACTTGTTCCCAAAGCTCCAAAAGTAGAATGCTGGGAACAGACGCTGAGTGGGACAAACATGCCCTGCTCAGTTTTGCTGACTCACCAAGGCTGCCTGCGCAGGACACTCAATCTGCTTTTCAAGCATCGGGCAGTCTCCATGAGTCTGAAGGAGCATGAGACTGCACTCCCAAAGACTTCACCGCATCAAGTTTTGCAAAGGGGAGCAATCTCTTGCTGTTTCAGATCTTCTGTCCCTTTGTAAAAGCTTTTGGCATGGAGAAACCTGAAGGAAACAGCACCCCAAAGATTTCTCTCTTGTGTGAGTGGAGCTGTGTATGTACATGCCAGCGCACTGCTTGTGCAGCCCTGTTACCCTCTCCCCCTCCCCCACCCAGCCAGGCTGCCAAGCCGCAGAGTTTGGGGACTACTAATCCGACTGCCATATTCTATTTATTGAATAAATATATCTAGTTCTAAATAAAAAATAATTTTAACCAAATGGTGGAATGTGGTTAAATATATTTGTTAAGCATCTAAAAACAAGTTGGAGGTTGTGTAAAGTTAAAGGAGTCCCTCGACTATAGCGGGGTGGCACTTATCTTTGTTTCAAGGGTCATTGAGCCAGTGCTGTCTGAAGATGCTTCCGTGGTCATGTGGCCAGCATGATTTGACATACCAGCACACCTTCCTACCAAAATGGTACCTATTTACTCGCATTCATAAGCTTTTGAACTTCTAGGTTGGCAGGAGCACTAGGACAAGGATGAGAGCCTCGTCGCATGATGCTCAGGTCTCAAAACTGGGCTGTTGGCTTTTTAGCCGACAAGCCCAGTGTCTTAACCACTGAGCTATAGCACCATCCTAAGGTTGTGTCCCAGATAATTATTGAGTAGAATTTTGGCTGTTTGGTACATTTCTTAATGATAACATTACTAAATTTAACTTGAAAAAATATCATCAATAATGGCTATGAAGGAGGCATGTCCCTGACATTCTTTCAGCCTCTTATTAAAGGTAAAAGAATGTAAAGTATTGACTCTGTTATAGTTGTACATGGCAGCAAAGATGAATGGGCCAAGCAATAAACCAGTTTTTCCTATTCTGTGACCAAGTTTACACTTCTCAGTGTATATAGGATTCACACTAAGGGTGTATGTAAATAAACATGGACTTCTACTAGAAAGTCTGCTTTAAATTTTGGCATATTTGCCCTGTTCCATTCACAATTCTATACCAGCCTGTCAGCATTATAACTTTCAGCATTTCGTCTGAATTCAGATTAAGAATCTGGATTGAATGCCATTATGCTCCCTGCAGCATTCCATATAGCTGGAATAATTGAGCCCACCAAATAAGATGGATTTGCTGCATGCAAGCAAACAATGATTTTGGCTTGATGCCTCCATCTTTTACAGATGTTCATCAGTTTTAAATTTTTCCTTACTGACAATAATTATGAAAGGGACAATCCACCAAAACTGCAAAAAAGGGATTTATCCACTGAACACTTTACACTGAATGCCTGAGCAGAAGAATTTTAAAAACATGGTACACATAACCCATTGAGCCTTAACTCCCTTATGCACACTGTAGATGAAGGAGCGGCTGATGCTTAGTGTGGTATTGTGTAAAAAGCAGATGGTAGGCTGCCTTCACTACAAAGTGCTTAGCTGAAAAGGTTTTTAGTCCAGGTCCACAGTGGCAGATTCAGAAAGATTTATATCAGTATCTGTAATTTAATACTCTGGTTCCCTCTAGTGACAAAGCAAGAGCAGAATTTTGTTCAATTTCTGCATACTTTTATTTTGATAGTGCTCCTAATGAATGTATGAAAAATAGGAAACCAAAGAGAAACTATTCAAAGTAAATCAAATTGCCGTATAACAATATTTTAAATAAAAGGTTTGTTTTTTTCTTTTGTGGTTAATTAGGTCCTTAAAATGGCACACACCTGCAGAATCGCTTAAAGGTCTTTTGGCAGTCCTTACTTTCTACCAGATTTTGGGAAACTGATGACACTAGTTCAAATCCAAATGACATATATTCTGCAACCTACTGTTGCTATTTTCTTTGGAAGAACTATTGATAAAATGCATATGAACAATTATTTAAAGGAAGCTTGTTTTGTGTGTTTATAAATAATCCTTTTTCTGTTTTAAAAGAAGTATTAAAAATGGAAGGTAGTGAATACATAACGCCTAGCTTTTATTAAGCAGAAGCAAAATTTCTTATGGAAATTATTATTTTACAAATGTATTTAAGATTAAACAATACTAGAACCAAAATTCTTCTCCTTACTAAATTATATAATTCACTTTTCAAATTATAATTCAAATATATTTTTGAGCTATGAATTTTCCCATGCGTTCTTATTTTGCTATTGATGGAAGCAGTATTTTGTGTGCCTGTTTTCTTACATGGTACATTATTTTTAGGCAACAGTTTCTTACTATTATGTCATGGGAAGTAATAATTTACAATAATTTGTAACCAGCTTGCAGTAAGTTAGGTCTGAATTCCCTGTTCCTCACAACAATCCTCATGGATTGAGATGTCTATTGAAATGCTGTATATGTAAATAGTGCTGCATCATCCTGAAGATAAAGATTTACTGGGATCCTCAGGGCTTCATCTTTGGCTAGTGCTACTCAACCTACAGGACAGACTGAAAAAAGTAATCAGATTTGCAGATGAAACAAGCTGAAAGGAATGGCTAACACTTTGTAACAATCTTAGCTACTTCAAGGTATCTAGACTTCAACTCTGGGAATTGAAGTCCAGACATCTTAAAGACACCAAGGTTGAGAAACACTGCTTTCGGATGAAAATCACATTTCAAATTGACCTTGACAGATTTGTGTGTGGGTCAATGCCAGCAGAATAATGGGCAATGACAAGTGAGAAAGCTTTGTATTGGAATAGGAAAATTCAAATAATAGGGTACAGGAGTAATGACTGGTGGGATAATTAAGTATACTACTGTGTCATCAACTGAACTGAAAATAAGCAATGTGAGACAGCATTTACCAGGGCAAATGCAATCTTCAGCTTCATTAATGGAAGCATCCAGATCACAGGACAATCATTCCATTGTCTCTGCTGGCTAGACCATTTGGGGTGTTGTGTACTGTTTTGAGGATCCACTTTGAGATGTTGGTTTAAGGTTAGACAAAAACTATCAAGATGTTAATGGATCTGAAAACCAAGCAATTCATGCAATGTTTGGGTGTGTTTTGTTCACAAAGGAGAAAAATAAGGATACAATTATCAACCAATCCAAATTGTTGTGAGTCAATGGGTTCTCTGATGAAGAGCAAGACAAAAGCCAGTAAATTAAAAAGAAAATTGAAGCTGAATATTAGGAGTGATTTCATGATGCCCAGCACTATTAAGCAGTGCTTAATTCTCCCTTGCTGGAAGTTTCCAAATGAGGATTGAAGTTTTCAAATGAGGATTGTTAGAGCAGTTTAGTGGATTTCAGGACTAGATCCAATCCCTGGACTAGATGGTGTTTGAATGAATCTTAACTCCTGGCAACTTAATGGACAGGTCAATGCCATTTTCTTGACACCATTACATTGGTCATTGCTGCCTTCTAGGGTTTTAACTTCCCAGTCTCGAACAGAGTGATTGACAAGATCATCCAGCTAGTTTCTGTGCCTAAGGGGGCCTAGAATCTGGGTTTTACTTCTATTTTTTTAGACGTTAGTCCTGAAAAAAAAAAAAAACAGGGGAGAGAAACCATGCATAAAATTGAAATGTGTCATAGAAAGTTACAGTTTATCAGGGTATTTAGAATAAAATGAGTGGAGTAAATTAGGTGCACAGACATTATGAGCATCCACCCATTCTGCTTGGGAAAGGGGAAAGTGTTTCCAAGCCACCAGATTTTGTATTTTCCCCCTGTGTTTCCTGGAATCTAACATTTCCTTAACTTTAAAATGTTGCTCTCCTTCAGTGAGAAGAGGGACAGGGGGGTCAGGCAGGTTAGGACATAAATCAGAAGTGTGCTCATGCTTCAGTAAGCTAACATGAAACACAGGGTGAATGCATCTCAGGGACTTTGGCAACTCCAGTTGAACCGCAACCGGGTTGACAAGTCTAACCATGGGGAACGGTCCACATATTTAGGGCCCAGTTTCTTCGATTTCTGAGTAGTTTGCAAATACTTAGTGGATAAGAAGACTCTATTCCCCCATTTTGAATTCTTTTGGAATAGTCTTTTTCTTGTCAGCTTGTCTTTTATGGGCTTGATGTGCATCATCAAGTGCTTTATGAGTGACGGGCCAGATAAGCTGAAGTTGAGCAATCCACTCCATTAAGGACAGGATTAGAGGTTTCTCTTGGGGTAGTTCAGGAATTGGCACAAAATCTTGGCCCAATGCAACTTTAAATGGGGTGAAACCCGTAACACTATGGACAGAGTTATTATAAGCCACCTCCGCAAATGCGCCCTATTGTCCTATTGGTAGTTGACATAACATTGAAGATATTGCTCAAGAACCGAGTCAGCACATTCACAAACTCTGTTAGTTTGTGGATGATGGGCGGAGCTTAAACCTTGGGAGGAGCCTAACAACTTCAGGAACTCCTGCCAAAACTGAGATGTGAACTGTACACCGCGATCCAAAATAATTTGGTTGGGTATTCCATGTAGGTGATACACATGCTGGATGAACAGTTTGGCGAGGGTTTTGGCTGAGGGGGATCTTGGTACACGGTACGAAATGCACCTGTTTTGAGAACAGGTCCATAACCACCTAGATGACCATGTTTCCCCCACTTTTGGGTAACTCAACAATGAAGTCCATGGAGATTTCCTTCCAAGGGGCAACAAGATTAGCCACGCTTTGGAGAAGACCTGCTGGTTTGCCCAGAGGTCTCTTAGCTGAGGCACAAGGAGGACAACTGGCAACATAGGTTTCAATGTCTTTTTTAAGTGAAGGCCAGTAGAATTGACGTTTCACAAGATGTAGGGTCTTTACAAAGCTGAAATGTCCTGAGGATTTTGAATCGTGTGCACGTTCCAATATGGTTCCTCTGAGACTGGCAGGAACATATAGTTTGGCGCCTATCCAGACTAGTCCATCTCTCATGGTGCACTCATCCGAGTGTGACAGGAACCAGTCATTGCTGTCTAAAGCCACTTTCAGCTGCTTACTGAGGTCGGTAGCAAGATTGACGTTCAATGTTCTCTGGGCCCTGGTGACCACTGGAGCTGCTAGTTGCTTGGAGGGGATCATTGGTCAGATAAGCACGGGTCGAATGCTGTTGTACTGGGGAAGTCGAGATAAATCATCAGCCATGAAGTTCTTCCCCCCAGGGAGGTAACAGAGGGTAAAGTTGAATCTGTTAAAGTGTTGTGCCCACCGGACTTGCTTTGGAGAAAGTTTGTGAGGCATTTTGAGGGCTTCCAGATTCTTATAGTCAGTCCACACTTCAAATGGGTATTTTGCTCCTTCAAGGAAATGCCACCAGATGAGTAGGGCCCATTGGACAGCAAAAGCTTCCTTCTCTCATATTGCCCATCTTCTCTCTGTCTCAGTAAGCTTCCTGGATGTGTAGGCACAAGGTTGTAGATCCCCCCCTGCATTAGTTTGTAAAAGGACAGCCCCCACAGCTATATCACTAGCATCAGCTTGGACGACGAAAGGGCTGTCAGGGTCAAGATGTTTGAGGACTGGCTCAGCTGCGAATAGTTGTTTTAGCTTCTCAAACACGGCTTGACATTCCATTGTCCAATTCAGGGGTGGGCTAGGCTTAGGTTTGGCCTCCCCTTTTGTCTTCAGCAGGTTTGTGATCGGCAGTGCGATTTTAGCAAAAGAGGGGATAAATTGCCTGTAGAAGTTAGCAAAACCCAGGAAACTCTGTAGTTGTTTTCTGGTGAAGGGGGTGCCCATTCTAGGACTGCCTTTACTTTTTCTGGATCCATTTCTATGCCCTCATGTGATATGCAGTAGCCCAAGTAATCAATCTTATCTTGGTGGAAGTCACATTTTGACAATTTGGCATATAGCTCTGAGCTTCTTCAGGACAGCCCACACAAGTTTGATGTGCTCCTCCATGGTCTCGGTATAGATGAGGATGTCATCCAGGTAGACCAGAACCCCCTTGTATAAATGCTCATGCAGCATTTCATTGATTAGTTGCATGAAGATTGCGGGGGACAACTTTGTGAATATTTTTCCTTTTGCCAGGTGGGCCAACATGTCCTTCATGAGGAGCAGAGGGTAAACGTTTTCTATGCACACTGTGTTTAAATTTTTGTAACCAATGCATAAACAAAGAGAGCCATCTTTCTTTTCACGGAATAGTACTGGGGCTGCTACTTGGGGTCTTGCAGGTTGGATGAAACCCCATTTCAGATTTTTATCAATGAAAAGACGTAATTCCTCCAGTTCTCGCAGGGTCATCACAAAAATCTTTGGTTTGGGGAGTTTCACCCCCAGGAGAATCTCTATGCTGCAATCTGTGGGGTGATGGGGTGGGAGTTGGTCTGACCTCTTTTCACTGAAGGCCTCCCTTAGGGCCCAATACTCTCAGGATCTTTTCCTCCCCTTCAATGCGCTTGTTTAAAGTGGCTACTAGTTCCGTCGAGCGCTTGACTCAGGGGGGTGTTGGTCTATCCCATCCTGCCAGGGGTGTGGAGCGGATATGCAGCAATCCCTTCCTTCAGTCCACATGGGGGTTCCATTTCTATAACCAGAGTAATCCAAGTACAAGCGGTCATTCCATCCCTGGGGCCACAATGAAGCTCAACATTTTGTGGTGATCATCCATCTACATCTCAACTGGCTTGGTTGCAAAATGAGCTGGTCCCCCCCCCCCAGCCACTGACCTATCTAACTGGCAGAATGCAATGCGGGTCTTCAGGTTTCTCAGTCTTAGCCCTAATTTTTCTACCACCTCAGGGAAAATTATGCATCTAGTACACCCAGAGTCCAAAAGGGCTACCATTTTCCCTGGGAGGTGGAGAAAAGTACCCACAGCTCTACTGGTATGGTGAGGGGTCCCACATGCTGACTTACCATGGGGTCATCGTCAGAGTACATTTTGCTCTCTCCTATGATGGTCAGAGTTCCCAATTCCTCCTGGCTGGGAGGGGCGAACTCCACAACTTCCACTCCTTTAAGCACCATTTCGTGAGGCTTGGCTGTCTGTCTCTCAATTCTTCTGGGTCCTGTAGCCATCAGGTTGGAGCTGGTCTTGCTGAAGCACTCAGCTGCCTGATGCCCCTCCTTTCCACATTTGAAGCAAGCTGTAGTCTTTGGTCTGGCTTTTGGAGCACGCTTTGGAGCTCTTGGAGCTTCTCTTGGGGCAGAGGAGGAGGGTTGGTTCCAAGCGCGCCCCCATGGTCACGGTTCCTGGTCTGGTCTAGTTCTACTTCAGCTGCCAGCACATAGCAGCATTAGAAGTCTCGGGGAGTCCCCCGGGTGATGCAGCCATTGTAGACATCATCATTCAACCCATCTTTGTAGCATTCCAACAGAGTTACTTGGGGCCAGCCATGCATGTGACAAACCAGGCTCCGGAACTTCTACGTGTATTCAGCTACTGACCTACGCCCTTGAGTTATGGTTTTCATCCTGGTCCTGGCCCTGCATTCCACCAGGGGATCTTCGAAGTGACTGTGAAGGGATGTCATAAATTGATCATAATTTCTCAGTTGGGGGGCATTGTGGGAAGAGGTCATCCACTCTGCTGCCATCCCTTCCAGGGCCATGGTAATGCATCTCACTTTGGCAGATTCACTGGTAAAATCTTCACCATACTCTTGCATATGGTTGCAAACTTGGACCAGGAAAAATCCCAGAGTTTAGGGATCCCCTCCGTATTTAACTGCCAGCAGAGGAATTTTTGGAATTTGGCGCCTTCGGGGGATCCCTCCCCCTGCTGGGAGGGCTTAAGCTGCAGTCACTGCTGCTGGGATAGCCCTTGCTGCTGGCCAGTGCTGGGCTGGGATCTCTGCTGGGATTTCAGCAGCACCAGGCCCCCCTGCAGCCTGCTCAAATTCAACTGCTGGTTGGAAGCCCCTTTCTGTGGATGCTTCTTGAGCTTTATGGCCCTCTAATGCCTCTTGTAGAAGTTGCAAAGCATGAGTTAGCAGATCTTCTCTGTCTGCCTCTAGTCCAGGGCCCCCTCCATGCCAGTGTCTACTTACCGTCACTCCCACGTGAGGTTCACAAGGCTCCTTGAGGCGTCCTACCCTCAAAGACCATCTTGGTCATACTGCCCTCTCTTCCAGGTGCAGTTCTCCTAGGCTTTCAATCTCCTCTCTGTACAGGCACGGAGTGGGAGAAGTAGACCCCTGAGCTCCCATGTCTTCTTGGTCACTCCCCAGGTTTGACATTCTGTGCACAGCCCCCACAGTAAATTTTATCTCTGGGTTGGCTGGTAATGCAGATCTTGCTTAATGTCAAGTCTGCCTCATACAAATCCCAAGAAAGAAAAAACCTGAATCCATTGCGTTTGAAAACAGGGAACTTTTACTGGGAAAGAAGCGAATGCAGAGAAAATGAAAGTAAGGTCTGAGTAAAAGTTGCAGGAAACTTACATATCAAAAGAATCCCAAAACCCTCCCCCCCAGGGTCTGAGGATGACTGACCAATCCTTAGTTCTTATTGGGTCACGAGGCAGACATCTGCAGGTGTTAGCGTCCATTACTTCTCTGGAACGGTTGGCCTTGACCAGGCATAAACATCTTGGCTGAGGAATGCATAACCTGTTACTCATACACAGGGCCTCCAGACACCAGCACTCTTCCCCCCCTTATCACCAAGCTCCCCCTCCCCCCATTACTATGGCAGCCAATAAGAGTGAAGCATCAGAAGAAAGTTGGAGGCTGACACTATTTGTCTAGCACCCTGAACACTGGGTCCCATGAATTCATTCTTCTTATGATTTTTATTGTTCCTTTAGGAGCATAATGATGAAACATGACAAAGAACCAACATAAAGCAAAGGATAACTCAACTAAAAATAAGTATTTTAGCAATAAATCTACAACACAACAGAAGTAGAATTGATTTCATTTATATTCTGTCATTGAAGAATATGCCAAACTGTATATTATCTACATACTTTCAAATGTGCTTTTCAGTGCCTGGTTATGTTAATATACTCACATTATATGATATAATACTATCTAATAGAAGTTTGCTCTTAGATTGGACAAGAATTAATATGATCCACATTGGGCAAACAAATCATGTTTAATGTCTTTGGAGGTAATCATGCAGGTCAGGGTTTTCCCAAAGGTGCTTTTCTAAAAGGCAACTGGACTTTTTTTGGAAAACATTTTGCTTCTCATCCAAGAAGCTTCTTCAGTTCTGTAGTTCAGAAAAAAAACCAAGAAAAGCCAGTTGCTTTTTGGAAAAGCACCTTTGGGACAAATCTTTTGCTATAATGTTTCAGTAACACAAGGGTATGAAGTGTATTGGTCAGTGGGATTAACCCAAATCCTATCTTCAGGATGTCATTTAATTCTATTTTGGCTCATAAGTGAACCGTTCACTGTTTATGTTAGTAGATGTAAGTGCTACTGTAGCAGGAACTGACAACTTAAGTGCCATTTAACATAATAGACTTTACTCACTCCATGAAAATTGTTCTTAGGAGGAGGAATACTAACAACAAAGGTAAAGGAAGCCAGAAGAACAAGTAAAAACAATGAAAGATGGCATGTTCAAATGTCATGACCACACAATAAAAGAAAGTATGCCAAAATGTGCCCTTTTTGCCTTTCCATCATTGTTAATGCTAATTACACCAAATGTAATTTTAAAATAAGGAATGCAACCAAGTACAACAAAAACTACATTGGCTTATTGGCTTAGTTGTATGTCTAATAAACAAGTCCTGAGTAACAGTATAGTAAGAAGTGTCCTGGGTGGATGAGACAACCAACAAAGGCATTGAAACTGCTTTTAAAAAAGAAACTAAAACCATATTTCAATAGCCCAATGAATCTGAGGAACCAATCTTAGTTGTTAATACAATAATCAGATTGAAAACTGATAAGATCCAGGATAAGATCCTGTTGTTGCCAAATTGATCAAAAAAAATACTGGGGCAAATATTGATGTGAATAGAATTCTGGAAGTAGGCATAGGCTTTTGAAAATGTCTAAGTCCAGTTACTATTCATCATTCCGCAATATAAGCCATTTCCTGATTAAAGGGATTTTTGGCCAGACTATTTGCACCCATCCCAAATGCTGTAAACATTTTAAATCACTTTTCAACATTTAGAAATGTTCTTAAATAGAGATTAAGCTGATTAAGTTTCATTAAAAAAAACATTCTCTATTGTTTTGAAAAAGAGAAGGCCACTGCAGACAGTTGAGGTTCTATTGTTTCCAGTCAAAACTGGAAGTCTTTGCTGAATTGATTGCACTATTAAGCTCACTCCCAATGTGACAGGAAGGCCCATCTGACGTGCCTTGCTGATTATGGAGCACAGACTGAGAAAGAAAGTGGGTGAGGATTTCACAAGAAACATAGAATTTAAAATAAAGAAACATTAGGAGGCTGGAATGATCATATTATTTCAAAGTTACGATGAGATTGAACAGGACAGAAAATCGGACAAATGTAGCCCTCATTTGGGGCTGACAGAATATATCATGGAATATTGAAGATAGGCTGCTCCTGTCAGCTTCATTAATAACAAGCAGTATTTTCATAGCTACTCTCTGGTTTTGGAAGCTGAAATCCAGTTAGGTAAGACCCATCCATGCTCATCATAAGACATCATAAGACAGAAGCCCGGTTGTACAATTACAGTACACTCCTTCAAATAGGCCCACCCCAGGAGGAACACGGCACCCCAAACCCTCATATTTTGGCAGTTCTTTCTTTGGTCCAAGCACTTCTAACAACAGTTTGTGAGGAAACCTGTTGCTTTAGGAAGGACTGGTTCCATCTGCATCATTTTCTTCCTGGCTGGCCTTAAGTTTGGACAATACAGCGTGGATCCGGAACAGTGTTCGTGATTCCATTGAATATTTTTTGTAATTGTTCCTGGTGGGAAAAGCATTCAACAATTGTTATATCCCTTATATCAAACTTGTATGTATTCTGTATGCCAAAAACTATTTCAGGAATCCAAGTATTGTCTTGCAGAATAATATTTGATATTTTGCAGATATGTCCTAAAGTAGATGTCCAAAGGACAGTTAAGCATCCTACCAGGTCAAATAAGGTGGGCACAGTCCTAGTTCCATCCCCAAATATTGTCATCTGTTGGGATCTAGGAATTGTGCCTTTTCCCTGGCAGCCTCTGCCCTATGGAACACTTGCCTTTTGAAGTTCGGCAAGACTCTACTTTTTTAGCCTTCTGGCTAAAAGGCTTTGAAGACCTGGCTTTTCCCCCAATCATTGGGAGAATATTAAATGATGGTACATTGGCATAGATAGCTGCAGGTTTTAGTTATTTCTAAAGTTTTATGTTTTCACTGGTTGAGGTTTATGGTTTTTAAAATGATTTTATTTCATTTTTGTTTAGGGTCTACCCAGAGATGGTTGAAAAATGGGCAGCTATATAAATGTTTAAAAGAAAAAATAAATGTCTAGATTAGATGAATGTGAGCCAATAAAAAGAAATACAATGAACAAGCCTGGGAAATACATCTTTGGTTATTAAAGTACTAATCAAGTGCTTTGCCTCAGAGTAACTAAGTTGAGAACTTGCTAGTTCTTAGTCCTACTTAAATATACTAAGAACTTGGGGAACAGAGGAAAACAACTAGGTAGCTAGCAAGCACCTTTGGGCCCTTCTCTCCATGACATTATAAAAATGTCTCAAATGCTGTTAAGGTATGAGGTAGCTATATCTTCCAGAGAAAAATAT
>JAEANM010006602.1:0-18463 GCA_017656035.1 Myanophis thanlyinensis | reverse complement strand
AGATAAGCCTTAAGCTTTCAAGCAATACTTGAAAATTGTTTTGGAAAATCACTTCAGTTTTTTAATGAATATCATTTACTATTCCATTGGGAAGACAGGAAAGAGGCAGATACCAAGGGCTTCTTACATTTTCTATCAATCCTCGCTCTACCTGTAACCATGAAGTAAATGAAGTATGAAAACACAATGTTTTCATTTCTATCTTTCCCCTTTATCTAATTGCATTATGGCATTAAGGTGTCCTGGGACGTTTCAGGAAGAATCATTTTAAGTTTTAACATTCTGGTCATAGACTATTACACCAAATTCTCTCTAACTGTAATCTTCATATTATTTATCTGGGATAGAACTATATTGAAGATAATAAGATTTACTTCAGAGTGTGAATAAATAGCATGGTGACATAAGCAAAGCAAATCAAACAGTTGAGACTGTAATATTTTCAGAAGGCTGAATGGGAGGCGGTTAGTTCCCTGATATTCATTTTCATGGATTGAAAAGTATCACACGTTTTTTAAAACCAATTCTGTCTTGATCCTGTTCTACTTATTTGAATCTTATTTCCCTCACACAAAAATACTCTACATTTACCCATTTTCTTTCCCAATCTCATTCTAAATGAATGGACTTTGTACTCCAATGAGATCTGCAGTCCCTGGTGATTTGTTCTGTACCTTCCCTGCCATTTCATCAAATTGGGTACAATGGATGATTATATATTGGTTGGCAACAGTAGGAAAATATGAAAGAGACAACAGGTCCCTAAAGTTTCCCTTAGAGAGTTAATTGGTGATTTGATAAGGTGGGTATATTTATAGAACTAACAGTTTAACCGGCAAGGATAAAATAGAAGTTTTTAGTAGCAATTAACCCTGTCCACCGCATGATTTCATTCTGTAATGTAAGCCTGTGAAACAGCTATACACTAGAGAGTTTCTGACTTTTGATCCTCATTGTCAAGAGTTCCTGGAGCTTTATTGGGATTTTTTTAATTTTTGCTCCAGGTCATGAGCTCATAAAATGTATGTTGCAGCTTCCACACAGGCAATTTGCTCTGGTCAGTTAGTCAATCCTTCAGAGCAAGAAGATTATTTCCTCTTACAGTTAAACTATGTGTGAATAGCAGACCTTCAATGTCTTTGACTGTTCTTCGGCTTTAGCTTTGCCCCTTGTTCTTGTCTTCTGTTTTGTCCTTTGGTCCCAATTTCTCACTTGTCCATGTCACTGCTTTGTTTTTTGATTCTGATTTCCTTTTCAACTTCCTATTTCCCCATTTTTCTTATATTGTTGTTCATGGCTCAGTTTTCTCCATAGATGTCAAAGGTTATTTCATATTGAGGACTGTCAAGATGTCAGGAACAGTAAGATAGCCGAAGTGTTCTCAGTCAAGAGGTAAAGAGGTAAACCTATACCTGTGATGGTGAACCTATGGCACGGGTGCCACAGGTGGCACACAGAGCCATCTTGCTAGGCACACAGGCTGTCAGCCAACTTACCTCCAGCTGAGCATGCACATGCACTTGCGCATGCATGATTGCAGAGATCCAGCTGGTCTTTGGGCCTCCGCTGTGCATGTGCACGATTGCAGCAGGAAATCCAGCTGGTCTTCAGAGCTCTCCTACGCATGCACACGTGATTGCTCATGTGTGGGTGAGTGCCTGCGTGCAGTGCGTGTGCATCACACATGCAAAAGCTGCATGCATGCACAGATGGTGCAGTTGCACATGCAGCACACGTGGAGGAGCCGCATGCAAGTGCAGATGGCATGTGCAAAGCATGTACTTTTCAGCTCTCGGTAAGTAAAAGGTTCGCCACCACTGACCTTTACTTTCCCCAAAGGGAGGGTTTCATTTACATTTTGAATCCGCACAAAAATTCACATTTTCTGAATTCATTAAAAGAAAAAAAACAAACATTGAAAGCAGTATGGCATTAGAGAAAGTTATAAAGCTACTGCTTCAGTGTAACATAATACTTACAAAATAAATGTCAAAATCAAAAAGCCTGGTGGAAGAGAATTGCTTTAGCCTGGCACTAAAAAAAAAAATCATATTTGCTTCTGACTGACCTGCAAAGACCAGAAAATTTGGTCTTAAAAGACAGCTACTAGATATTGGAAGCTTTGGAGTGGAGGTTGGAGATTATAAAGGATTTATGCAGGAGCTCTGGTATCACAGTGGTTAGAATGCAGTATTGCAGAACAACTCTGCAAACTGCCAGCAGTTCGATCCTGATTTGACTCAGCCTTCTATCCTTCTGAGATTGGTAAAATGGGGACCCTGATTTTGGGAGCAGACAATGTTGCTGACATTAGTAAACCACTCAAAGAGTGCTGTAAATACTGTGGAGTGGTTATACTGTAAGTCTATTCTATTGTTATTATTGTTTGATTCATTGATTGATTGATGTAGTCACCCATCTGGGCATCAGCCTGTCATCTTCACTGGCCTCAAAATGTTATAGATTTTTTTTTCACCAAACCACAAAGTTATAGGGAGGCTGGCACAACTTGGCAAACTATGAGTAAGCAAAGTAGGGAAGTGATTGCATGATAGAAATGGCAGGACTCTTGAGAAATTAATTATACATTTATAATAATTATAATTTATAAGACAAAATACATTTACTCTTGAGGAAATGGTACCAGACTTAACTCAATTCATGTAGAAAAACTTAAGTGTCCTGTCTCAAATATCTTGTTAAAGAGTATCTGACCAGTGGACAGTGGTGGGCTGCAAATTTTTTAACAACCAGTTTTCTGCCATAATGACTGGCTGGGTGGGCATGGCTGGGTGGGTGGGTGTGGCTTGGTGGGCATGGCTGGGTGATCATGTGACTGAGTGGTCCTGGTCAACTCAATGTCACTTACATCAAGGGGCACTTCACCTCACCTCACCCACCCTCTCATGACCATGGGGATGCTGCAATGGTCGTGTGAAAAATAGTCACTTTTTTCAGTGCCATTGTAACTTTGAATAGTCACTAAATGAACTGTTGTAAGTCAAGGATTACCTGTACAAAAATACAAAAAGCATCTTTGCTTGCAAAACCCTGCCCTAAATACCAATCATTAGATTAGAAATGGGGGAATTAACACTGACGATCAATGAGTCACAGCCATCATGGAAAGCTAAACCATTCTGTCTGAATAACTTCCTTTTCCTCAGCAATACCTGTAACACAGATTTAAAAATCAGGCAGGGTGCCAGAGCACATTGAGGAATTAAAATAGTTAAAATATAGCCAGCTCTTGCTCATAAAGTGAAACTCTTTAGCAGAGAGGTCATTTAAGCTGTCCCGAAACTGGGTGGGCATATTTGGGCTACAAAATGCTAAAAGAGACAAATTAATATCTTGAGTGAGGACTAATCCCATTCTATCTTTGTTCAGACCTTGCTGCAGGGAACTTTTGCCTATGAATAAAACTATCTATCTCTTTATCTCTTAAGTGCTGACATCTGCTGTGGGCTATTAAGAAAGGTGGGGTCTGCTTTCTCCCTCTAAGAAAACATGTTTCTCCATTTCTCATTCAGGGAAATATATTCTTCCTTTTTAATATTTCTCAAAATATTTCATTCTTCTAGGAGAGGGGTGGGTGCTAACTTTATGCAGTTGGTGCCATATTACTATTATCATGAGAGAAAATGAAAACAAATTGGAAAGAGGATCCACTTATTGCCAGTGAGCAATCATGTGCCTTGGCCTCTCTGAAGCAATGCAAGACTCCTGTTCCAAAGGTGCTTTTTCAAGAGGCAACTGGACTTTCTGGAAACCAAAAAAGTCCAGTTGCCTCTTAAAAAGCATCTTTGGGACAACTATGACCTGGATGACTCAAGAATCCCCATAGACAAGAGACTCCGGTGCTCAGTGAACTGACAGATAACAGTTTCCCACCCAGGAGAAGAAGCAATCATTAGATCCATTTGCACCACTTAAATATACCAGCTGGTCTAACTCATCTCATAAGATATCTTATGAGTGAGACCAGCTGGTATATTTAAGTGGTGCAAATGGATCTAAATTTAAGGAAAGATTACATGCCCCCATAAGGGCAATAAAAAAATCAGACAATGCCAAGCTGGAGATGAATTTTGTGTTTGAATGTATTTTGTGTTTCTGTGCTTTGTGTGATTTCCATTTCTTTTATGGCTATGCCTACCCTCCTGTGAATAGCTGTTCCAGCCGTGTTGGAAGTATATTCCAAAAAGCTTAAAACAACCCTTTAACAATTTTTAAGAAAGACAAACCTTGGGGGTGGAGGGACTCCATAGAAGCTCAGCTGCTCAGGATGGAGACAGAACATCTGGGCGTACTGCCAAGAATTATTAAGGCTAGGCAGTTTCTCAAAACACTAAAAGCAGCAGGGCAATTAAGGATTAGGTTTAGGTTTTATTTGATTTATATACCGCCCCCTCTCCCTAGGGACTGGGACAGTGCTAGAAGTACAGGCACACTACAATGTGTTCCTTGCAGGATTAGCCCTGTAAAGTGGGAAAAGATTTCTCCCAACAATCTGTTCTCCGAACTGCTCATAAAATTAACAGCTGGTTCTAGAGAACCTGTGTGAACCATTAGCAGCCCACCTCTGCCAGTGGATCACTCCCTCATTCTCCTGGTGTTATTGGACAGCCTTTCTAGAAATTGATAGGCAGAATGTTTATTCCTTTAGGCCCGGCATTAGCCATTCCTTTTGAAGCATCTGACAGATCTGGCAGTGGGGGACTCTAATTTTCCATAGCTCCACATATATGGGTTCAGAAGAAACTGCAAAGTGGTATCAGGGCATGCTGCTCCATTTCATGAATAAATTTGCTTTGTGCTGCAAGTCCCTGTGGTTCTATCTTGTACTTTCACCCAATTTGCTTAATGTCCTTACAAATCTCCAAAGAGGAAATAATAATAGAAGATGTCAGTCAGTGTTATCATTAAGCTAGAAACAGGGTTCTCTTCTTTTCCTTGAACTGGATTCTTTGACTAACTATCTGAAGGTGTTAATTGAATAATACATAAGGTGAAGTTAATTTAAAATAAAATAGGATGTTAATGTTGGATACAACATTAGCCTGGCTTTGATTACATTTCCTTTGAGCTACCCAATGTCTCACTTGAGAGTGCTCCTAGATCCATCTGCTTCTTGACTCCTATTCACACATATTCAGAGAGTCCTTTTCAAACTGATAGTATGCAAGTGTATGTATTGATAGTATTGAAAGTGTATTCTAGATCACCCCAACCATAATCTTGTTACTATGCAGATATCATTTGAAGGCAGGTTAGAGATTCTTGTGAAGCTGATTAACCATGGCTATTGTCATGTTCCCATTATTATTATTTTTAAAAAATGAGATTACCAGCATAATTATTATCAGATTGATATATAACCTGAAGAACTTCTTTAGAATGATCAGCACCGTACAGTATGTAAAATAACGACTGTATCATCACTGTATAGCATTTCATAGTAACCAATAAAGAAGTAATCTATAATGCAATAGGCATTAATGCAAAGAATATTTTCCCACCCTTGGAAAAATCAAAATCTCACAAATGATGAGATAGGCTTTGAGCGGTTATCTAGAACTTGAGAAGGTCTAATCACAACTCATCCCAAGAGAGAATTGCATAATTATTCTGCTGCCTTCAAGAAAGTCCTATGATGATTTACTGTACCCCATGCAGTTGTCATTTTAAAATATTTCATCTATTCAACATGTTTAAGAACTACTCCTCTTCCTCCTAGGAGTTTGAACAATTACACTGTGTGTTATGGGAAGTTCATTGAACACATGATTCACATGTTAACATTCCACTTTCTCCAGTTCAGAAAAAAAGAGGGAGGGGAATCTGAAATCCCGTTCTGAAAATCAGATAAGATATTCTATCAAGGTGTGAAATGAATTCAGCTGTCACTAATAAACATTTTCCCCATATAGCAGATAAACTTTTCACGTCTCATTTAATTTCTGCAGTTGCCTTTCGGTTTTCAAATGCACAAAGGAAGCAGCTTTTCCTTGCCAAGCAAATAATTTAAATGGCACAAATGTTAATCATCAAAACAAACAAACAGTATTAATTGTTGGAGAGCATCTCATAGTTGAGCAAGAACGTGAAGAAACATCTGACTTTCCTGCTGCTGAACTTTCACCTTTTCTGAAGTTATTGTGAAATCAACAAGTTGGTTCTTTGCACTCTGATACTCATTTTAAATTATTGCTCACACAAAGATGCCTGTGGATTAAGTTATGTGAAAGGGAGATAATTCATTTAAGGGGGGTGGGTGGAGGAGACACGTTCATATAATTATTTAAATTGTAGCCATGGAAGGTACTAAAATTTTTCCACCCTTAGTGGATGGCAGTGTAGAACTTAAAGAGATTCTAAGGTACCTGCTGGATTCTTAAGAAATATCCTTGGGTAAAAGGGAAAGACAGAAGGAGGGGGAAATAGAGAAAGGAAGGGTAAGAGGGAAGTAGAGTAGAGGGGAGGGGAATGGAATGGAAGAGGGAGGAAGAGAGGAGGATGAGAGAAGAGAAAGGAGACAGAAGAAGACAAGTAGATGGGGAGGGGAGGAGAAGAGAAAAGAGAGGGGAGAAGAGGGAAGGAAAAAGAGGAAGGAGAGGGAAGGAGAGAGAGGAAAGAAGAAGGAGAGGGGGACGAGAGGAGAAGGGAAAGGAAGGAAGGAGAAGGAAAGAGATGGAAAGAGATGGAAAGAAAGGAAGAAGAGGAATGTGGAGGAGAGAAGGGAAGGGAGGGAAGGAGAAGGAAAGAGATGGAGTCACCAATAAAATATTGTTATATAACATATTAAAAGTATTAGTAGGTTGATGAAAGGAAAGAAGTGGAAAGAAAATTGTAGTATGTATAAAGTTAATAGAATGATGTGAGTGATTATTGTAAGGTTATCAAAATTATCAATCTCAACATTATCATTTGATATCAAAATTAACATTGAGTTCATGTATTTAAGGTATTTAATGTTTATATTTAATAACAACAACAACAACAACAACAACAAGCTCTGTGGGCAAGGGCAATATGGCTTCCAATGCTGACACCCTATTTAATAAATAATTGGCTATTTTCATGGCTTCCCCCAGTATATTCTACTCATTCCTGCATCTGCAAGCAGTGAGTCTTTCATGGTTTGTATTATGCCATTCCTTCTTTCAGCCACTCAGTTTTTTGCTGATGAGCACAGATTTGTACGACTATGCCATATGCCTAAACTCTTCAGCCACTTTTGGAAATTATCAGACATGAACTCTGTTCCTCTGTCTGTTTGCAGCTGGCATACATTACAGCCATGTCTGCACTCCACAAGTCTTACCCATTGCTTGAACTGTTGCAATACCTGTCTTGCTTTTCAGCAGATAGCAAAACCTGTATCTAATGTAATCATCCACTATGACTAGTGCATACCTAGCTCCTCCTAGAGCAGGTGACATAGGGCCAATCAAATCAGTATGCATTAACTGCAAGACTCTTTGTTTGCTTTGAGCTTTTCTTACTCACAGGATGCACCATGGATTTTGTGTCTTTACAAACAGTGCAATCTTAATACATATTGCATTTCTTTATCTTAAGTCCCTCAGCTAGGCCTGGCATCTTCTGCAGTACTCTGAAATTTGTATGCCCCAATCTCCTGTGCAATAAATGTACACAATTGTCATGTGTGGGAGTGTTTGCACAACCATTATCTTGCTTTCCTAGTATGTAAAGATTATCCTGCTTAACACTTCACACATGAATTGTTCTACCTTTCCTTATGGTGTATTCTCCTCTAGCAAACAGTATTTCATACCCCTGACTATGAAAACTTGCAATACTTAATAGATTATGGTCTAATTCTGGTACATATAATATACTGTCTAATGTTTCCCCAATCTCAGGTACATAGACATTACCTTCCGCTTTAGCCAAACTGACGAATGTTTGCTTAGCTGGTCTCAAGCCAGAAAAAAATTGTGGATAAGTTGCAATATGCTGACTTATCCCATTGTCCAACAACCAAGTGTTTCTAGTGTTTTCAGTTGATGTTGCTGCCAAGGAAAAAGATGATGATGAAAGACCACTCTTCTTGGGTTGAGTAGCCCTATGCTGTTGTCTTGCTGCTCCTCTGTTTCTCCTCTCAAGGCAGTGTCTCTAGAGATGCTCTATAGAACCACACGTGAAGCAACTTTTCACCATGTAAACAATCTCAGCTAACTCTGCTAGCATTTTGGGATGTTGCAGTTTTAGGCCTGGGCTGAATATTATCTTCTCTACTTCCTAGTTGCTTCTTCAGCTGTTTCTGTTGTTCCTCCAGCAATTGGCCAGTCAAATATGGTTAGTCCCTCTCTTGCATAGACTCTAGACTAGTTACTAGAATGTTCCATGAAGTATCTAATGAACTGAGCACCACATACACCTTGTGTGCCTCAGTAAATGCCAGCTCTCTTTCCTCTAACTCTAGGAATGGCTTTCTCATGGACTGCAAATGTGTATACATGCTCTGTCCCGGTTTCAGTTGTGCTTTATACAGTCTCCTCATCAACAACACTTTGCTGCCTGCAGTCTCTCTAATATATACACTGTGTAAAGTCTCCAAGCATTCTGTTGCAGAATGCTTGGAGACCTCTCATGTATATCAGCTGGCTGTCCTCCAAAGCCAGGATTATGCTGGCTAATGCCTTTTCATTCCTTCTCTAGCTCCCATCATCCAGTACTGCTAGTGGATAAGTAACTCATCCACAACTCCTCCTTTCACAAGTACATTTCCATCTTTACACACCAGGTTAGGTAGTTTGTCTCATTTAGCCAAGATACCACAAAACCTCCTCCCATTATGCCGATGGAAGCCATGTTGCCTGCTTTCTTTACAATTACCATCCAGTAACAAAACACGATGTACAACCCATCTGACTCTGGAGTAAGTTCTCACTGGGTTTCTCTTCTCCCTGGGCCCATAACCTGTCAGAGTGCACACAGCTGTACTACTTGAGACAACTCAGGAGCAATGACATCAAACAGTTTTTTTTAATAAATAGTGGTTTATCTCTACAAAAGAATAGACATCAAACATTTTTTTTAATAAATAGTGATTTATCTCCACAAAAGAATGCAGGTACTATAGGCAGAGGTCAAACAATCAATCAGCAATTACAGCAGGTTAATTACACACGTGAGAGAGAAACACCCTCACAGGGCCTCTCTTATTAAACAGACTCTTAAAGTGATAACAGTCAAAACCCCTGCTGACTCATTCCCACCATTGCATCATTACAGCATTACAGCAGCTGGGTCAGATATTAATGTACCATTTCTTTTTGTGTATGGTTCTATTTCTTTTTGCAGAAACTTTTCTATATATTTTTTAAAAAACAGATAAATATTTTTTCACTAATTCCCATGGATGTATAATTTTATTTCATTCTTTTCAGGTTATCTGGCCCCTCGGAATCTTCCCAGCACAGGTTTATTGCCATTTCTCCAAACTGTGCTTTGCAGTTCAGATGCCATGTGCAAAAGTGCACCATACACTCCTGAAGATCTTTTGCCCAAATTGAATATTTCACTCAAAAGCAGGTAAAAAAAATTGCCTTGCTTCCTACATGTGTGCTATATTGTATATGATCTAATTAAAATTATGAAGCATGGAGACCGTTGGCCTAGTTCTCATTGAGGGAATCATTGTCTCTTGGATGTTTAACTTCAGATTTAAATGCTCTTTTCTAAGAGGAGAAATTCACTTCCTGGAGGAACATTCAGTTACATGAGCAGTTTCAGAAGTTGCCTCTGTCAAAGAAATCTGGACCAAGATTTTTGAGGTCTACATTCTCTTGAAAGTACAGAGCAGCTTGAAACCAGGCAGGGAATCCCACTAAGATTTGATCCCTTTAAAACTTTGTTGAGATTTGAAATATGTTAATATGGACCACTCTTACAGAGTCGTGAAATATAATTTTGGATGTGCATAGCAAAGATAATACTGACTGAGCACATAATCGTGTGTATGGGTGCACTCTGATGCAAAAGGAGCTTATTCTGCCATTACCTTGAGATATTGGGAAATCAGAATAACAGAATACTAAAGTTGGAAGGGACCTGTGGTTCTCCTAGTCCAACCCCTTGCTCAAGCAGGAGATCTTATAATTCCAGACAAGTGGCTGTCCAATCTCTTCTTAAAAAGCCTCCAGTGATGGAGCACTCACAATTTCTGAAGACAATTTGTTATACTGATTAATTGATGTCATTGTTAAGAAATTTCTCCTTAGTTCTAGGTTGCTTCTCTTGTTTCTTGTTTTATCTTCTGGTGCTATGGAAAATAGGTTGACCCAGAGGTGAAATTCAGCAGGTTAGAACCTGCTAGAGTAGGTTCACTACAACCGGTAGTAAATTTTCTAAGCAGTTCGGAGAACCAGTTGTTAGAAGAAATCTCCTTTTGTTTTTTTTCCCACTTTACAGGGTTAATCCTGTCAGGAAGGCAGGTAAAAACCATTCTGGTGTTGTTTCTAGCTTAATCTTTATTGCCCTGCTTACAGAAACTGCCCATTCAGTCACACGAAACTCCCCCCCCCCCGTCATATCACCAAGCCACTCCCACAGAACTGGGAGTAAAAAATTTTGAATTCCACCACTGGGTTGACCCCTTCTTCTTCTTTGTGGCAGCCCCACAAATAGTGGAACACTGCTATCATGTCACTCCTAGTCCTTCTTTTCACTAGATTAGACATCCCCAATTCCTGCAATCATTCTTTATGTTTTAGCCTTCAGCCCTCTTTGTTGCTCTTTTCTGCATTCTTTCCAGAGACTCAACATCTTTTTTATAATATGGTGACCAAAACTGGATGCAGTATTCTAAGCGTGGTCTTACTAAGGCTTATTAATTTCTGTCATGTCTTTTTTAAAAAGCTGCAAAATTAGATGAGCGATCCCAATACCCACTAACTAGAGATTCCTTTGCATTTAATTGCTGGGTAACATATGGAGCAATGAGATGGAGAATTGTCTCTCTTCTGGCCTTGAACATGATTTGTGTTCTGCAAGGCTTTTTGTGGCTGCATGGAATGCTGTGGGGAGCCAGAAACTACTCAGGATCTTGAATGGTTATTGGAGGCCAGTAAAAAAGAGAGCTTATTTCCTGGTCCACCTCAGGAAAATGAATTCAGGACTTCCAAAATGAAATCCTTCCAGTCTCTGTGTATCCCAGATGTGCTTCCTCTCTGTTTATTTCTTATTTGTTGTAGAGCTGGGTATCATTTTTACCAATAGGCATCTAACCCTTGACATGTTCAATTTTATATTTCCTTATATATACTATATTGAATGCTATATTTATCCATATTCATGTTTAAAATATTATTTGTTACCTTAAGCTTATCATTATATAAAATATTAGAAAATATTGTAGAATATGCACATTTGCAATTTTTTAATTCTCTTAAGATTGCTTAAATAATTCTTGCAGACAATGGAAAGAGCCTAAATATACATTTTGTGGTCAGTATGAGTCAACTCCAATTTGATGGCACATTATCTCTATCTCTCACTCTCACACAAACACACTCTCATCTATCTATCTCAACAATCTAATTTGTATTTCAATAAAATTCATTTCTGACATAACTGAGTTTATTATTAATACACTCAATTTATATATAAAAGCAGCAGGAAATTAAATACAAAGTACAATATAAATTTCTTCTTGCTTCTTTTCTTAACAGAAGACAGAGAAGGTCTGCTAACCAGGCAGAGGAGAGCAGCCCATCATCCCAAAGTACTGATGTCCTCCAAAATAGGAATAGTCCATTGGGTAAGTTCACGATCATTAATAAATGATATTGGAGGAAGAGTTCCGTGTAGGTAAAATTTTGTAAGTTTCTGTAATAAAACAAGAGCAGTTGATTTTAATAATTATATCAGCACAATAATAGATTTGATCATGTGTAAAAAATCATTTAATAAATTGTAATTTAGCAACAGGGAAAACCAAGGAGACAGAATGATGTGATGAGATGGGTGGCAAACAAAATGTTAAGGTTCTGCCTAATGAATCCATGCAAATCAGAACTCTGAGACTGGAATCTTCCTCAAAGGACTTCTTTATTTTTTTCCCCAATGTTTTTTTTTATTTTTCATTTTTTACATAACATCATACCTCAAATCATATGTAATCGGGTATACAAGTATCTCTCCAAGTATAGTTGACAAATCATCTTCTTTCGGCTGTTCCCATTAGGGGTCGCCACAGCAAATCAACTGCCTCCACCCAACTCTTAGTTGACAAATTTAGTAATAACAATTATCATAATATCATATAAGATCACACCTTTCCATATCAAATTTGTATACATCCATCTTGTCTATACAATATCATTCTTATTTCTAAATTTAATTATAACTTTACTACTTTTTACTTCTCATTTCAATTATCTAGCCACTAATTTTTAACATACAAATCCTTGCAAGAATAGCATGTTACTGGATGTCCTTTTTATACAAACAAGATCATGTTGATCACATTTGATACAATTGCTAATCTTTTCCAATTCCTAACCTAATACACTTTTTATATCATTATAATCTTCCATTATGTAAAATGTAAAACCAACTCTAAATCTTTCCCGTAGTTTCAGCATAATTAAAATAGGAAATAATTCCCATCCCTATTGTCACAGATCAGATTGGCCAATTAGGTTCATTGGCAGGTTCTCCAGGCACTCCTCCCCACTTTTATCCACATCAACTGTAGAGATGATATGGTTCTCATGAGAAAGCTCTGTGTTGTGTCTAGCAACACATTCCATCCACTTCCCCCCACCACTCTGTGTGGCAACTGAGGAAGAGAAAATGGCCACATCCAGATTCATGTTGGCAATTGGCTCTCCCCTAGTGAGTGAGAAATACCTGGAAGATATCAAATAGACAGATTAACTTTCTATTAACCAACCCTTCCATCACCTGGTGGTTCCTTTGGCTTCTGTGGATTCTTCTCATGGAACTTCCTGATTAATCTCTCTGCTCTTATGTCCCTACTCTTCACCCAGGTAGTTTCTGACAGGGGGTAACCCTTCCATTGCATTAAATATTGTAGCTTCCCTTTATGTATCCCAGAGTCTAGTATTTTCATACTTCGTAATGGGGTTCCCTTTCCACTATATGATGTACTCAGTAAACTGACAAAGCATCCTTTCCCACCCAGGAGAAGCAATCATTAGATCCATTTCCACCACTTAAAGATACTAGCTGGTCTCACCTCACAAGATAACCTAAGGTAATCATCCAGATTTAAGGAAAGATCACATGCTCCCAGAAAGGCAGTAAAAAAAAATCAGACAGTGTGCCAAGCTTGCATCCTGCCTCTCAGCCATTTCTTCTCTGGCTATGCCAATCCTTATGTAAATAGCTGTTCCGGCCATGTTGGAAATACAGAGGGCTGCTGGCTGTCCTCTGCCCAAGTGTCAGAAGGTCAGCAGCTAAGAGAGGAGAAAGTAGCATTAGGGGGTTTCCTTCTTGGTGAGCTCTGCAAAGTGGAAGAATCCCCCTTCTATCTTGGCTCCACAGAGGAGCTCAGGCAAGGGAAGGGGCATATGTAGGCTTGCACAAGAAGCTACCATTGTACTCCCCTCCATCTGTGTCCTCCCTTCCAGCCTTGCCATCCAAGGAGTGCTTCTGGGCTGCCTTCATCTTCCAGGAGGGCAAGGTGGGCAGGACCCCAGTTGGAGGAGGCAGCTTAGCTGGAGACCATCCAGTGTGGCATGATGTTGCTGCCAGGGAAAAAGATGATGATGAAGGACCATTCCTCATGGATTGAGTAACCCTATGCTGTTGTCTGTTTGCACCTCTGTTTTTCCTCTCAGGGAAGTGTCTCTGGAGATATTTTGTAGAACCACACATGAAGAAACACTTCACCATGTAAACAATCTCAGCTAACTCTGCTAGTATCTTGGGATGTTGCAGTTTTAGGCCTTGGCTTCTCCCCTTCCTAGTTGCTTCTCCAGCTGTTTCTGTTGTTCCTCCAGCAATCCGCCAGTCAAATATGTCCTGGTTAGTCCCTCTCTTGCATAGACTCTAGACTAGTCACTAGAATGTTCCATGAAGTATCTAATGGACTGAGTACAACACCTTGTGTGCCTCAGTAAATGCCAGTCCTCTTTCCTCTAACTCTAGGAATGTCTTTCTCATGGACTGCAAATGCATATACATGCTCTCTCCCAGTTTCAATTGTGTTTTATATAGTCTCATCAACAACACTTTGCTGCCTGCAGTCTCTCTAACATATACACTGCACAAAACCTCCAAGCATTCTGTTTCAGACTGGAGACACCTCACATGTACTGTATCAGCCGGCTGTCCTCCAAAGATTGTGCTGGCTTTGTCATTTTTTTTGCAAGAGTCATGTGAATCACCTCTATAGATCAGGGATGTCAAACTCAAGGCCCCTGGGCCATGCCCAGTTGACTGCAACCATCCCAGCCATGATGCCCCCTCTGGCCCCTGGAGAACAACCACAATGCTGATCTGGCCCTTAATGAAATCAAGTTTGACACTCCTGTCCTAGGTAGGCAAGGTGAGCCTAATGGAATTTGCATTTAAACAGTTTGACATACAGATTTGCAGCCAGGCAGTACCTGTTTAAGTACCTGGCAGACCAGCTTGATATGCTCCTCCATTGTCTTGGTGAAGATGAGGATGTCATTTAAGTAAACTAGGACTACTTTATACAAGTGATTGTGCAGCATCTCATTGATCAATTGCATGAATATGGCTGGAGCCCCTTGGAGTCCAAAAGGCATCAACTTGAACTGAAAGCTGGGGAGCAGCAGGCAATTAAATGTCATTTTCCACTTGTCTCCCTCTTTAATGCTCACTCTCTAGTATGCCTCCCTCAGGTCTATCTTATTTCTCATGATAAAGCTCTCTGTTCTGTAATGTATTCCAAACCCCTTCCCCCTCTGTGTGGCATCTGAGGAACAGGAAAATGGCCACTTCCAGGTTAATTTCAAAGTTGATACAAATTTAATAAATAAAAAAATAAAAAAGTTTGTTTGAAGCACTTAAACCTCCTGTCAAGTTCAAACCAAACCTGGAAGCAGCCATTTTTCTGTTCCTCAATTGCCATGCAGAGGGGGAAGGAGTTTGGAATACCTTACACAATAGAAAGATTTCTCATGAGAACCAATGTCATCTCTACTACTGGCAATGGACACTTGGGGATGGAGTCATATATTATTTTAATTATACTTAAACCTCAGGAAAGATTTAGAATTGGTTTTCTTTGAGAGCTATGCCAATATGATGTACTCAATAAAGATCTTTGAGGAGGATTCTAATGTCAGAGTTCTGATTTGCTTGGGTTTGTTAGTTGGAATCTTGGCATTAAACCAACATCTCAACTTCCACCCTGAAGGGGCAATCCTCTGGAATCCTGAGCTGTCCATATGATGACACTGTGATGATGGAAAAGACTCAGGAAAAATCAGAGATAGAGGAGATGGGGAAGTAACCACTAACCACTAAGGGGGCTCCCCTTGAAGAGCATCCGGAGGCTGCAGTTGGTGCAGAATGCAGCCGTGTGGGTGATTTGGGGGGTTCCTCGGAGCTCCCATCTTACACCTCTCCTGCGTGAGCTGCAGTGGCTCCCTGTGGCCTTCAAGGTGCTGGTTCTTACCTTCAAAGTGCTCCATGGCTTGGGAACCGGGTACTTACGGGATCGCCTGTTGCCACCATCAGCCTCCCACCGGCTAGTACGTCCCCACAGGGCGGGCTTCCTTGGGGTCCCATTGCCTGGATGTTGTCGTCTGGCAGCCCCGAGGGTTCGAGCCTTCTCTGTGGGGGCACCGTCCCTTTGTAACAAACTGCCCTTGGAGATCCAGACCATTACAGACCTGTGGACCTTCCAGCGTGCATTAAAGACCCATTTGTTCCAACAGGCCAGTCTGGCTGAACATTAATTTTTGGGGTTAATTGGATTTAAAAAAAAATAAAATTAAATTTTATATAATTTTAAATTGTTAATTTTTTAATTTATATTTCAAATTTATCTCTGTATTTTAAGTCTTTTTTAGTTCATTGTACACCGCCCCGAGTCCCTCTGGAGAGGGGCGGTCAAGAAATCTAATAATAAACTAAACTAATAAAGATAATCTTCAATTTACATTCATTTAGCAGGGTATGACAACATTACAGTGGCACTGAAAAATGTGACTTACAACCTGTCCTTACACTTACAACTATTGTAGCATTCCCACAGTCATATGATCAAACCAGCATGACAGTGGTAGCCTCCTGGGATCGTGTGGTCATAATTTGTGACCTTCCCAGTCAGCTTCCAACAAGCAAAGACAAGGGGGGAGGAGAGCCAGATTTGCCTAATGACTGCATAATTCATTTAACAACTGTAATGATTCACTTAACCACCACGGCAAAAAAAGGTTGTAAAATCAGGCCTGACTCGTTCAACAAGCATCTTTCCTAGCAATACAAATTCCCAATTTTGATCCTAAACTGAGGATTATCTATACTAAAGACTATTCAAAAATTACACAGAGTGAACATGAATCTCATAAAAGAGGAAGATTTCTTTACTAAGGAAACCCAATGAAAGCGTGACGGGGGAAGCAGCAACGAAGGGAAAAGTAGCTATTGTTACAGAAATAGCATGTAAAAACAGTTCTGAGAGAACAGTCATAAACAATCTGTGGCGATAGCAATGAGAAAGCATGTTTACTACATTTCTAGAGAAAGAAGGCAAGCATAATACATATTCTTAAATGACCTTTCTGCTAAACGGTTTCACTTTATGAGCAAGAGTTGGCTGCTGATAGTTATCATCGTATTTTAACTATTTTTTTTAATTCCTCAAGGTGTTCTGGCACTGGTTGCTTTGTAACTCCAGCTTGCAGGTATTTCTAATCTAATGGTTGTTATTTAGGGCACCTTTTTGCAGGCATTTTTGTACAGGTGACTTACAACAGTTCATCTAGTGACCATTCATAGTTACAATTTGCACTGAAAAAAGTAACTTATGAGCATTTTTATTATTATTTATTTTATTTTATTTTATACCACCCCGCTCTCCCGAAGGACTCGGGCCGATATACAGCCATCTAAAAAAGAAAACACAAAATAAATGACAGCTTAAAAACAAATTAAAATTAACTAATTAAGGAGGCTGATCATAATTAAAAACCCAATGTAAAAAATTAGAAATTTAAGAATTTAAAACAATTAAAAATTACAAATTTAAAAACTAATTTTAAACCCCCAACTGATAGTACTAGGCCAGACCGGCCTGTTGGAACAAATAGGTTTTTAATGCACGCTGGAAAGTCTATAGGTCCGTGATGGTCCAGATCTTTGGGGGCAATTCGTTCCAAAGGGAGGGTGCCTCCACAGAGAAGGCCTGAACCCTTGGGGCTGCCAGACGACACTGTCCAGACAATGGAACCCCAAGGAGACCTGCCCTGTGGGAACGCACAGGTCAGTGGGAGGCTGATGGTGGCAACAGGCAGTCCCGTAAGTACCCAGGTCCCAAGCCATGGAGCGCCTTGAAGGTGAAAACCAGCACCTTGAATCACACCCAGAAGGCCACAGGGAGCCAGTGCAGCTCATGCAGGAGGGGTGTAATGTGGGAGGTCTGAGGAGGCCCCAGGATCACCCACGTGGCCGCACTCTGCACCAACTACAGCCTCCGGATGCTCTTCAAGGGGAGTCCCATATAGAGAGCACACTTCTGCAGCATCCCCACAGTCACGAGATGCTGAGGTGAGGCGAAGCACCCCTCAAAGGGAGTGACATAAATTTGGCCATGCCCACCCAGTCACATGATCACCCAGCCATGCCTACTCAGCTGGTCATTAGGGCAGAGAACCAGTTGTTAAATTATTTTAATCCTACCACTGGGTCAACCTATTCTCCAAAGTATCTGAGGGCAAGACAAGAAGTAATGGATGGAAGCTTAACAAAGAGAGATACAACTTAGAATTATGGAGACATTTCTTGACAGTGAGGAGTGCTTGTCATCTGAATTTGTGGATTCTCCATCACTGGAGAAGGGATTGGACTGCCATTTGTTTGAAATGATATAAGGTCTCCTGCTTCAGAAGAGGGTTGGACTAGAAGACCTCTAAGGTATGTTCCAACTCTGTTATTCTGTATTCCATTTCTCTACAAATAGACACTTTATGCCTACATTTAAGTCTTATCAATAATTTTAGCTGTATCTAATTCTATTATAGTGCTTTCAGGCCTAAAAGTTCTGATAGAAAAGCAGTAAGAAAAGATAGAGAAGAAGAGAAGAAGATAGATAAGAGAACGGGGAAAGGAGAAAGAAGAAGGGAGAAAAAGGGAGCGGGGAAAAGGAAGAGAAGAGGGGGAAAGGAAGTAGTAAGGAAGGGAGGAAAAGTAAGAGAAAGGGGAAGAAGAGAGAAGGGGAAGAGGAAGAAACAGAGGGAAAGAAAGAAAGAAGAAGAGTTGAAATAGA
>JAEANM010006601.1:0-18464 GCA_017656035.1 Myanophis thanlyinensis | reverse complement strand
AAATTCAGGGAGGCCGGTATAGATCTATTTCAAGCTCATTTGCTATCATCAGCCGGTCATACCCTTATGGGATTTGAGGTGACCCAGGTTCAAGGTTCAAGGTTCAGGTTTATTTGTCTAAAAAAAAAACCCAAGCAATTGGTGATCATCTGCCACATAATTATTTAGAGTACAGATTTTCTTTTCTGTGTACATTTTAAGGGCAGGAATTCCTCTCAATCTAATTATTATCCTGTACTTTTGTGAAAAAATATAATTTCTCTCAAACAATTTAAGTCTTACTTGAACATGGAAATGATAAAAAAATTAAATCTTGTAGTCCTGTGAAATGTTTACTGTATTTAAAAAAATTAGGTTAGTGATGCTAAATATAAATGCAGAAAGCACTATATTTTCAAAAGCTGAAAGAAATAAAGCATCCCATATTATACATTGCTGTTTAGCTAGTTTACTTGGCTTACCTACAGTTCTTGCAATAACTACTTAGCTGTAAGAAGCATCTTTCCAATGCCTAGAATATCTTTGTCATCCTTCATTTATTTCCTGACAGCCCTAATCCCCAATTGCATAAACAGATGCAAAAAGTGAAATATTAGGAAGAACACAGATAGTATCAATTACCTGAAGTATGCTTCAAAAGAATCAGTGTTCCTGGCAAGCCAATAGGTAAATCCCTGTAAATTCAAGATATAGAAAAAGCATTGCACATTTAAACCTAAGCAACGATAGTACATAAGAGAGAAGTAAATTATAACTTGACTGGAGACAGAACCTCAGCGTCAACTTTATCACACATTTTCAGAAAGCAAGTCACTCTGTTCAATTCTAAATTTAAAAAGAATACAGCATCCTAAACTGAATTTAATCCACCCTTGCTATCACAGTCGGCATTTTTTTCATTCTCTGAGTCTTCCTTCATCCTCCCCACCCCCTTTTATGCAATGGAAGGCAAGAAAGCCTGAATCACACCAACCCACTAAAGCAGCAGCTACCACTTCATCCATACAAAATGGAGAGAACATTCCAATCTATATTACTTCTCAGGATATCAAACACACCAGTTCAAATATGCAACTCTCTCTCTCCTCAAATCCGGAGACTTCTCCCATTTTATTATAATAAGTTATATTTTTATTCGAAGCTACAAACATTTGAGGCAATATTGCTCAAACATTTTCATTTTTTCAACTTTCAACCTCAGAACTGTAAATAATAAGAAAGCAAAGCTACTACCAATGGTAATAGGTGCTTTGAATTCAATTCCAAAACATCTTGAGCAATCTTAAAACACTACTGGCATTGACAAAATTATCACCAGTCAATTGCAAAAGGCGGCTGTACTTGTGACTGTACCTCTAACACTATCAAACAACATCTACCTATCCTAGGACAAAAATGCCAAGTCTGTCTAAAATCTGGGTGGACTATGAGTCCAGCTGTAATATATACATACAGTATATATTTAAAAATCCGTATAGGAATTTATTGAATTCTAACAATAGCTTCATAACATTTCCTCTTTAGGGATTTTAGTATTAAAAAACATTGGAAATCAAGAGACTCACAATATTTCTTTTTAAATGAACCTTTTTAGATACACCACTATCTAAGACACCATGCAATCAAATGCATCATGAATTAGGGAAGCTGCTGCTCCATCCGAGTCACTTATACTAAATTGGGAGGCAGAATAATTGTGCCATTTTTATAGCTCCCACTCACCCACCCGCGCTCTCGCCCATCCACTTGCTCTCCCAGACTCCTTAGCCCTTTGACAGTCCACTCGGTCTCATAATACCGCCCATTTCTGATTAAAGAGAGAGAGAGAGAGAGATTCAGGGGAAATCATTCAGTCATTCATACCCTACCCAGCCAATCCACGCGCCTCACCTCGCTATATCTCGCCTTTCCGGAGTCCCAACGAGCCTATAGCAAGAGGGTTAGCGCACGCGCGCCTCCTCCTTTTCGTTTTTTGTCGCAGTGCAGAGGCCTTCTCTGCTCGAGTCTCTTCTCTCACGCTTTCTTCCGCCCTGCCCTTTCGCGTCTTGTCTCCTAGCAACAAGCGACAGCGCCCTATAATTGCAGCCCAGGTCATTTTTTTCAGTCAGGACACTTCCTGGTTGAATGGAAATGGAAGAGTGGAATAGGAAGGAGTGACGGGGAGGGGTTGAATGCGAAGGAGAAGAGCAATTTAGAAAAGGGTGTAGAACATACAGTAGATTAGAAGTAGACCGCCTTGCGCCTCATGCAATCTTTGCTGTATGTCACTTGCTGTGCTAATGTGACTCAGACCAACCTTCATTGAGCATATTGTTATCAAGATGCAAGATGAATGGATGTGGCCTTGCAGCTGGAAGTTAACCATCTTACTTGTCTTTTTTAATGAGTAGTTAAAATTTACCTTGCAAGTCAATGTTTATTTTCTTCAGTTAGAAATCTTATCCAGCTGGCTATGTGGCAGCTAAGAGCAAACACAGGCTTGAAAGCTTATAATCATATTTAGAAAATATATTAACCCTATTTTACCTTTATATGCTACCATCACCCACACTCCCTTTCAAATTTCTCTTGACTGAACATTTTCCAAGTGACCAACCTGCTCTTATATGACAAGTTTGGGATTATGGTTATTGAGACTTTAGTGACAGATTTGCCAAAATTTACCTGAGATTAATTTGGCTTGAGTGAGGCATAGTTCTGATTATAAACTCTTGAAAGGAAATGCACTCTGCATATGCTCAAATGTTGGCCAATAAAGAATTCTAGTCTAGTCTGTTCAGGTAAATATTGATAAATATAACTCATGCAAGCAAAAGCTCTTTTGGGTTCTTCCATAATTTTTAAAAGTGGGAAAGGAGTGCATAAATTGTGTGCAGTACTCAGATCTGGACAGGGCATGATCAGCTTCTGAATGAACCAATTTGATTATTTCTGAAACCAACCTGCACTTTCTTCTCTCTGTTGATACTAGACATAGCATAGACTATATGGCCTGCAAAAAAACAATGACCACAAGTGCAGAGCTTTGTGTATCTTTTTGCTGCTTATATAGCAACATCTGGATTTTTGCAGCACGGTTATATATAGTTTGTCTAGCTGACACCATCTTATGTCTACTTGTTCAGTGGAACTTTCATGTTCAACACCATCAGGAATCATAAGATAGAACACTTAATGATAGTCATGGGGTACAAATAAGTCAAATCATGATCAGTATCCCACAGCTGCTTGTGGTAAAGACCGATAGGCATTTTTTAGTGTTGTGTAGCAATGGTCTAAAGCAGGCATGTCAAACTCAGAGTCCTCTGAGGGCCATATTGTCACATTTGAGTTATGATGAGGGCCACACTCTCTTCAATTGGACAGCAGCGGCTGGGCTTGCCCTTGGCAGCTTGGAGGGCAGCCTGTCTTGCTCTTGGGACGGCGGGACAAGCAGAAAACACATGCCACTAGCAGCGGCATGGGTCAGGTTACAAGCGCTGGCCTTGCCCAACCAGCTCCTCTGACCAGGCTAAGGAAGAGTTGCTGTTGCTCTAGGGGAGAGGTGTTTCTCTTGCAACTTGCCTGGGGAGCATCGGAAGCTTTTTTGCTTGTTACATGTCTAGACTGCCTTTTCAGCAGTGAACTCAGCACAGTGTGTAGGGTTCTCCTTCCTGTTTATTCACTTAATTTTATTTATTGATTTAAAATATTTTACCCTGTCTTTCTGCTCCCTGCCTTTCTGCTCAAGAAGAATCTAAGGTGGTGTGTAAAATATTGTGTGTGGGCCAGATGCACTTGCAATGGGCCCGCATGTGGCCCCGGGCTGAATGTTTGACATGCCTGATCTAAAGTGTTCTTGACTCTAGTGGGACAATTGACATGTTGAAAATATTTTGGTAGCTCTTTCCTTAAATTTCCTTGTTGAAATCTCCTAGACCTAGAATAATTGGAAGAGGGTCTGGGTATTTGGCTTCAGCCTTTGTAATCTGGTCAGCTAGAGTTCATAATGCCTTGTTTATACAAGCTTGTGGAGGAACATACACAGCAATTAGGAATGAGAACTCTTGTAAATAAAATGGTTTACAGCTGATGAGTAAAGATTCTTAAGTTTTTGTCACAGAATTTATAAATTAAGCCCACACAGACAATAAGTTATATCCTGAGAACAGCTGTTGTTGATATATAGAGCTAAATCTCCTTTACCAGAAGTTTTTGCATTCCTGTCGGCTCTTAATATTTGAAATCCTGGGATATGCAAGCAGCTTTCATCAATTCCCTCATTTAGGTAGGTTTCAGTGAAGCAGAGAGCTGCTGAGTTGTAATAGTCAGGATTGCATCTATTTAAAAGTATTTCATCCATTTTATTTGCAAGGGAACGTAAATTATAGTCAGAAAGATTGAGAGGGTTTCCCCCCCTTCTACTTAGTCTGTTCAAAATTCCCACTTTTACCTCGTTTCTTGTGTCTATGCCTTCTCCATTTGAGAATCCATTGCTCCTGAGAATTTGCTTCTTCCTGTGTTAGACTCGCTTCCTTTTAATTTTAGGTATTAAAATTGACATTTTCACTGCTGCTTTTCATAATTGTTTGATGGAATTTTAATACTGTATTATTTTTCAACATACTGTAGGCTGACATCATTCCAACTGCAAGCAACTTTGACTAAATTACCCACCAAAACACAATAATTGGATTAAAAATATAATTAACAATATAACTGCAAGGAAATAGTCAAAACCGCAATCAATGATACCTCTAAAATGGGCCAGAATTTATATTATTCCCCAAGCTCATCTTGTAAAACCAGGTTTTACTAGTCTTCTAAATTCTTAGGAAGATTAGGACTACTTCAATCTCTAGGATCACACTATTGCAAAGGAGAACAACTAAAAAGATCTGCCACTATGGACTTAATAGTAACCAGCTTTGCTCCAATGCCATACATTTAACAGTAACTATGTGTCATTTTATTCAATATCATCTCAAGAATATGTGTACATACATATGCACATCTTATGGGATAAATATATTGTGGGAGAACCCATTAGGATGTGTAAAATACCCTCTAAAATGATTATGTTGCCCCAGTTAGCCTTATTTTACCTACATCAGAAGATACAAATGTATATTTATCAGAATATATTTTGTGTATTACCTTTTGGGTTTCAAAAATACTCAATTATGGCAACCAATACTGTGTAATATAAAAAGAAGGGTGGAACATAATACCAGTAGTAGCACATACCATAGTTGTAAGACTGCTTTTTATTTCAAATTGATATCTTATTTTTACTGTGAATGTAAAATTCCTAAGCAAAAACAAAGCTATACTCAAAATTCAGTGGAATTTAATATATTTTACAGTTACTCCAAATGCATGATAAAATCTTTACTAAGGGTTAAATCATTATAAACATTTCCATTCTGGCTCCACTAAAGAAAATATGGTTCAATTATGATACACACTGACATGCATAGATATGTTACTTCATTAGTTGAATAGGTAGCCCTAAATTTACAGACATAATTGGGACTAGAATTTCGGTCATTAAGCAGTGTGGTTATAAAACAAGACATCATTTGACTATATAACTTAGTGATCACAATCTCAGCCATCTTCTTGCTGTTGTTAAGGAAATGTTACTGGTCATTAGCTGAGGACCCACCCCAATCCAATCTATTCTAGGCTTGGTCCCTCCTATCCCTCAATAAGATAAGGAATTACCTCCAATTTCCCCCCATTCACCCATCTCTGCCCTTTTGGCTGCCCTGCACTTTTCCTCCCTTTTTTTTGTAGCCTGAAGCCAGCCCCATATAAGCCAGGGATGTAGCAAAAAGGAGACTCCAAATCAAGGAGTGGCTGTTTTGCACTTCCCCTTGTGCCTCAAACCCCCCTTTACCACATGAAGCCAGGTCCATGCAGCCCATCAGTTAGGCCAGATATGCCTTGTCAGCAGCAGAAACAAGAAGGTGGAAAAGTTGAGCTGGGGTAAGAGTGCAGGGTGGCAGGGAGCCAAAAAGGCACAGGTGGGGGTAGATAGCTGGGTGGGAGGAGTTGCAGCACGCTTGGATTCCTAAGTGCATGAATTCTGATCATGTGACCGTACAGGTTCTGCAATGACCAAATCTTCTAACAGTGGCTGAAAGAACTGCCTATACTGAAGTAAATTCACATATAATGATGATTATTGTAAATTCAAGTAAACTTCCCAAGAAATGAAACCTATCAATTGAAGACTATTCAACTTTTTACTGAAAGTGGATAATCATTTTTATTATAATTCAACACATTTATAATAGTAAAGTATCAGAAAAATCAAATATTTTAAACCTTGATTTGAAGGTCAGTTACAATCTGGAATCTACCCTTTTTACCACCAGATGCTAGTTTCAGTAGGCAAGGAAAAATGATTTCAGGTACTAGATCCATGTCAACATTTTTAAATTTCCTAGTATATTTTTGCAGGAAAACTGGGGTACCAATTTACATTGCAGAGTTTCATGCAAACCCATAACCGTGTAAATAATAAAGAAATATGTGCAAATGATTATTCAGGCCCAACCTACCTTCAGTCTAATCCTAGTTTTTCATTTTTCTGGCTTTCAACTATTACTGTAATCATATCAAATTAGAAATTCAAGTATTTTAATTAGACATTACTGCATTGCTTCTTCACTAAATGAGAAGGATAAAAAAAATACTCTTAAGGCTCTTAGCAAATTGACTGAACATAAATGCTATGGTGAAAAAAAAAAGTTCCATGTAAGGTTCTCTCATTTAAGCTCTTTCTTCTGTGCTGTAATTTACCTGAAGATACAAAATAGTTTAAAATTCTTAAAAAAAGATTTGTGGCAAAACTTCAAATAAAGTATGTAGAGAAGAGTTTTGATTTAAAGTTAAGAATGTCAATTTGCATTTTTCAATTTGGAAAACCATTTATTCTAAGATAGAGAAAAAAATGGGTGTGTAATTTTGTTGCATTGTAAGTTCAAAACATTTTAAGTTATCAGCATTTTAGAATTCCAAAGTCTATATATTTCATCCTGAAGTTGGTTTGTCACTTATCAAGCCTTCTTCAGAATAAACTTAAGATTTTTATCCTAGCTATTGCAAATGGCATGGTCTCAGTATAGTGTTTAATGTGATTTTTATGAAAGTTTTATCATTCATATCAATCTGGCTTTGTAAGCAACCCATTTTGGATACATAAGCTATGTTCAACGTTCTTACTAGAGCAATTACTACAGATTTACTAAGCAGAATGTTAAATGAAATGACATGGTTGGCATTTGCAAGTCAAGAAACCAACTGCACAAAAATGTATTTATCATTTTTATCAATCACTAGGCTCAGACTACATGTGACATGACAGAATTAACTTTAAATCTCACAGATATTGCCAATTTATACTGAGCTTGAGCCTCTGAAGTATTCTTGACAAAACATGTTTCAATAAAAGGTGGAGGGAAATTGTTACATAATTTATCTGGAAGAACAAGTGGCAGCATAGCTTTTAACATATAACAAGTAACTTCAATGCAAATGAAGAGGATTACTTCAGGCTTCAAATGTAATGCTATAGAGCAATTAAAAAAATCCCAGCTTTCATAATGAAGATATTAAAAAAAGATCTATCAATATATCCTAGAACTACAATTAGATCAACTTTTTGTTTGTTTTTTAAGGATATTACATATATTTGTTTCTATCTAGTGGAGACATTAGTTTCAACCCTGTAAGTTTTCCTATTGCTATCTATCTCCCTGAATCAGAGATTTTCCTTATATCTCCCAAAAATGTTGTACAAAAATGACAGACAGAAGGTATAGTCAAAACCTCTGAAAACAGTTTTTCTCAATACACCGCAATGCTACTATATGGAGCAGATTCTTTAGATTTCAAAAGCGGCTTCAGGATAGAAGGCTATCTGAAGCCTTAGTGTTGGCTTCAGTGTCAGATCAGAAGATATTTTCGCATAGTCACCAATGTCTGCAATCATACAATGGACTTTAGTATACTTTACCCAACTGTCTAATGTTCAACGAACCTAATAGGGTTTATGGTCAATGACAAACATCCCTATTACCAGGTATGAATAGCACATTATCTAGATATTGTCAATAATGGTGCTTTGCTGCTTACTACTGAATGACTACCCTAAAATATTATTGGTGAATGCAGTCCAATAGCTCTGATAGATCTTCAAACATCAAAATTCTTCTTTATTTCCATTAAGCAGAGGAGAGTTTGATGTGGCAGGGGTTTTATTTGTTTCCACAAAAACAGACTCAAAAGCAGCCTCTTGCTCCTCCAAAACACCAGCAGTTGTGCTTTCTCGACCCAGAGATGTATTGCTGACTGAAGATTGATGCTCTGCAATCTTCTCTATCTCTAGGGTTTTTTTCCCTTTTCTTTTGCCAAGTATTCGGACATAATTAGCTGGTATGAGTCCTGTTGTTTGACCATCGCGGCTGGCCAAAAGCCAGCCACGTATCTTGGGTTGTCGTTCTGGTAAGAAAAACAAAATACATGCAATTACCAGGAAAGTCTTACGTAATGACAGTGAACTAATAAAAGTGTATTAGAGAACTTAAGATAGTAAAATTAGATTTATATAATTCTCCTAAGCTTTTCAAATTGCAACGAAAACCTAGTTGAAGAAAAATGTAGAATGTTTATGGTTAGCAATAAGTTAAATTAGTCAAAATTAATGTTTAACAAAATTATAGGACAGTGAAGGTGTTTTTTTAAGGGACTCACATATCTCAACAACCAAATTTCTATTAGGAGTAGAGGTCCTTTAGATATTCAAGCCCTAACCCATTTTAAAGGTTAGCATAAAAACTGGCAATCTGTGCAGAACTTTCAGTGCATTGCAACTTATAAGAATCTCTGTAAATTACACCAATTGTCATATTTAACACAGATTGTCACTTCTGAACACATTTTAAGGATAGGGTAGGTAGTCCTCAACTTACAATTCATTTAGAGACCGAGGTTACAATGAAATTGAAAAAAGTGACTTATGACCATTTTTCACATTTATGACCATTGTAGCATCCCCATGGTCACATAATCAAAATTCAGATGCTTGGGAACTGATTCATACTTGACCATTGCTGTGTCCCAAAGTCATATGATCCTCTTCTGTGACCTTCTGACAAGCAAAGTCAATGGGAAGTCAGATTCATTTAACAACCATGCTCCTAACATAACAACTTCAGTGATTCATTTAACAAATGAAAGATCATAAAATGGGGCAAAACTCATTAAATGTTTCACTAAACAAAAATGTTGGGATCAATTGTGGTCATATGTTGAGGATTACCTGTATACTGTCTAAGTCAAAATGGGATATAATCAAGGTGTGAATAATAGTCAACTGGACTATAGAGACTATAGACGGTATATCAGGTACAGTACCAGGCACAACTGCATGGCACTTGCCACTTTTGCTACCTACAAATTCAACAACAGCAGAAGATCAAGGTATGCTCCCTTATTATAAACTTGTTCTTTGGGGGGCAGTGCAAAGCTGAACCTAATCCCAGTATCTTGTTCTGTTCATCTATAGTACCTCTATCTTTCAGTTTTCTCTCTCTTGGTGAGTTAGAAATGGCTATTTCATAAGTCTTAATGCTACAGAACAATGTGGCTCCTGGGTTGGTAATTGTTTAGTATCATTAACCTCACTATAAAGCTATAGAGTTCAGAACTTGAGAAGAGCAACATTACTCTTGAACTCATGAACAGAAAGTAAGGAAAAAGTACCAAACCAGCAGGGAATAGAAACAGTAACAACCATGATCCTTAAGAAAAAATATAGCCAGATTCAAAATAGATATATTATCATTGGTGAACTTAGCTAGACATCGCCAATTTCCACCCCATTTCCCAAGTGTGTGTGTGTGTGTGCGCGCGTGCATCTTTTAGAGTCTGACCTTAAAAGCAGAGGTTGTTTTGTTTTTTAAATATAATCTAGAGAATATTTTTAAATGCAACCACTGCAAAATGGTTTTAATAATTTAAAAATATCAATGCTGGATTGTCGCCTAAATGCAATCTTATTTCTGGTTACTTGATCCCTTCTGGATAAGGAAGGCTTGGGGGATCTATTGCAGAGTTGTGAGGATAAGTCAAATCAAACCAATAAAATATTGGTTCTGCCAAGGTTAGATTCTCTCACCTGTGGATAAGATCCATACCTCTTTTGCTGGAACCTGACCTCCCAGGAGATAGCATTAGTTAGGTACAGATCCTCTTTGTGAGAGGTAGCTGGACCTAGTTGTACTCAATATTTTCCCCCAATCTCCAACTTTCCCCTTTTGTCTGAAGATTTATTTATTAAATTTCTATGCCACCCATTTCACTTGATAGTGACTGAGCATCTTACAGTATAATAAAAAGTTAAAAAATACTAAAAATAATTACAGTTAAAAAAATTGAGTAGACAAGATTGAATAGCAAAGCTAAAAACCAAAATGATGGGCGGCCTTGGTGGTGGTGATCTTCAGGATTCCTAGCACAACATCCAATCCTAGACCAGGGATGTAATTATGTTAAGATTCTCTGCCATAACCATGATCAATGCCAATTTTGGTTTATTTTCCTAAACAATAGCTTCACATATCAGCTAAGAATTGCTCTGGTCTCAGGGCAGAAAAGTTTGGGAACATCTAGCAGTCCAGCAAATACACTGGTGGCTAAACACTGGCCTGGGATAAAGAGGGCTGTTGGCAACAGTTTGGGGTATCATCTAGGTTACATGCTATGGCTAGCTTCACACAACCCTATTTCCAGATTAAAAAATCAGAACTGCTGTATTCGCCTAATATGCTATATGCATGGCTGAGTTCACAGAAACATTAAATCTTTAATTATTCAACATCATTTTCATCTAATCTCACTTGTTACACAAATCAAGCCTCTTACACAAGAGTAAGCCTCTTTGCCTATTCATAGGTACTGGTTACTGCCTATAAAATCTTTTATGGCATGGGCTCTGGTTGTTTGCAGAACCACATTTTTCCAACTACTGTTTCTGCCTGGCTCAACAGACCTTGTGTGTGGGGGTGCGGGGAGAGGGGATGCATGCTGGGACCCATCCATTAAGCAGTAGTGTCTGACACGAACCAAGATGTGGGTCTTCACTATTGCAGCTTGTTCTCTGAAACATCATACGCCCTACAAATTGTTTGGCTCTGATCTTGCTGGCATTTCATAAATTGGTGAGGACATGGATATTCCTCTAGATGTAGGATTGACTCAGAGGTGAAATTCAGTCGGTTCATACCAGTTCTATAGAACTGGTTATTAGAAGAAATCTCCTTTTGTTTTTTTTCCCACTTTGCAGGGTTAATCCTGTAGAGAAGGCAGTTATTTCTAGCCTAATCTTTATTGCCTTGCTCATAGAAACTGCCTCTCCCCTTATTACATTGTAATTTTGGTGAAGTTTAATTCTGTGCTTGGTGATATTTAATCCTGTGGCCACGCCCACAGAACTGGTAGTAAAACAAAATTGAATTTCACCACTGGTTTGACTGTAAATAGATGAGTCCACATTGTGGTTTCACTGACTTTTCTCTGCTTACATGATGTCTCATTGCTCTCAGGTGTCACTTGTTTTGTTATTATTTATTCTTTCATTCTATTGGTTTTTAATCTTATGTTGATTGCCCAGAGTTGCAATTTCAAAACGGGCCACCTATATAAGTATACAATAATAACCTAGAATCACCTCATGGTGAGATAGGTGACAAACAAATTTAATAAATAAATTAAATGTGAATGCATCCTTAGCTACCATTTTAGACAAGTTTATCTGGGAATATTCCACTGAAATTATGGGATTTAGTTCCAAATAAATCAGGATGGTAATAAACTATTAATATGAGAAAAAAACTGATATAAACTAGTAGATGTAGGGATGTAGTTGAAAGGGGCACAGAATGAGTGAATTGGAATAGATCTTGGGAAATTAATGGAAGAGGCCCAAAAACATACAGGTAATCCTCAATTTATAAGCATAATTAAGGCTGGAATTACACTCACAAATTGTGCCAATCACTAGGTGGGTTACTATGTGACTACACTCAATTTTACTAACTCTAACCCTAACCTCCCCCCCAGGTTGTCATAATTTTGAAACTGGGTCGTAAATAGCTCTGAGGAGGTTCACTGTGACTCTGAACGGTTGCTAAGTGACTGGTTGTAAATCAAGGATTACTTGTATAACTTCAAGACTCCGATTAATATATTGGCTAAGAGAGTCAACTAATCTTAATAATACAAATACTTCTATGAAAATATGTGAACAAGATGTGAACATCTTCATTGATAGATACTTGCAAGCAAGTGCCTCTGCACCTATGAGATCAAAAAAAGTTTTCTCCTAATTTCTTATTAACCATTCAATTGACCCACAAAATACTGTAAATATCTTTTCTGTTTTGATTTCTACACACTGCTCAGAAATTTGAAAATGCCAAACTATTTTAAAACAAACTTATTTTACCTTTGGGCGCCAATTTTAACATTTCACCTGCACGGAAAGAAATTTCTTCTTCTGAAATAGCATTGAAGTCATATTCTGCTCTCCCAACAACATGATCATCCTCTCCACTGGCCCAGTCACTGGAAACTGTTTCACAGAACAAAGATTAAGTAGTTCAATAACCTTGCTGGTAAGCATGCAACCCCTGAACTTATTGAGAGGCATGATGTAAGAACAGTCTTTAGAACCAAAAACAGCAAATCCATTTCAAACTTTTGCAAGCCACTCTGTAAATAGTTAAAAGTTAAAAATGTAAAGTTTGCACAATGCATGGCTAATGTTTATAGTATATAAATTAAAAGGAAACAAAACTCCATTTTTTATTTTTTCCAAAGTTGTCCAAACAAATAATATAGAAATTTGGCTTCAAATTCCTATGTAAAAGACTGGATATAGATTAAATAAATAAATTAACAGATTAAAGTTTAATATACATGGAATTATGCCTGTGAAACTTGATCTGTTTTTAATTTCTTGCAAATTCCATAGAAATCCATTAAAATAGTTCAGATCTCCAGTATTCCTGACCTTGATCACCTATTTTTAAATCTACATTTACAGCAATCAATCTGACTTTTGAAAAGCTTTGCAGAAGGCAGAAAACCACTTGAGATCCAGGTTATTCATAGTTATACTGTATTATGCCAGGTTCTAATAATACACTTTTTAAAATTAATTGATGTAGGACTTTCCCTGTCATTATCAGTCATTTTAGGAAATGATTTTAATCCCTTATTTTATGCTTTTATAGCTTCTCTAAAATGCTTTGTGATTCCTAAACTAATAATTCATTTAATAAATAACCTATTCCAGCAATTATCAAGGTAATTCACAATGACTAAATCCCTTTTACCTACGTTCTTTCCTCCACATGGAATCAAGATTCTATTAAATACTCATAAATGCATGCACTGGTTCCTATATACACACACAAACACACAGATATAGTCCTTTACTTATGACCATAACTGAGCCCCAAAATTATGTTGCTAAGTGAGACATTTGTTAAGTGAATTTTGCCCCATTTTACAACTTTTCTTGCCACAGTTATTAAGTGAATCATTGCAGTTGTTAAGTTAATAACCTGGTTGTTGAGTGAATCTCACTTTCCCCTTTGACTTTGCTTGTCAGGTCATAAAAGGGCATCACATGACCCTGGGATATTGCAACCGTCATAAATATGAGTCAGTTGCCAAGCATTTAAATTTTGATCACATGACAATGGGAAAGCTGCAACAGTCATAAGTGTAAAAAATCATAAATCAGTTTTTCAGTGTCATTGTAACTTTGAAAATCACTAAATGAAGTGTTGTAAGTTGAGGACTACGTGTGTGTGTGTGTGTGTGTGTAGAGAGAGAATTTTTAAATGTTTAATTATTCTTGCACTCTTAAAAATACTTCTAACTTTTAATTCTAAAATTTTAACTCTTAACATTTTACTTTTTAAAATTGTAAATGTTAAATTAAAATGAGCTAGTCAATGAGGCAGATGAATGGTTAAAGTTGATATACATTTCATTTTTTTATATACACCGCCCAGAGTCAACACTTTGAGGGAGATGGGTGATTTAGAAATGTAAAATGTAAATAAATAATATTAAAATAAAACAAACATACTTGTAATTAAATATTGATTCACAATTTTCTAATTCAAACAATATTTGAAGCAATTTGTAAACCTTACTCATTTTTAATACGTCACAGCTTAAATTTCAGAGGACAGAAGACAATGCTTTTATTTCAAATCAAATAGATATCTTCTTTACCTGTTTCATCATCACTGTAGGTGGATAGTAGCTTCCATATAAGGTAAGGACCACCTAAAACCACAGCGAAGAATAGGAAAATGGGCCAGGATTTTGCCGAGTTAGTTGCCTTATCTTCTGGACCAATACAGGCCACAGTTCCTTTGCTTTCCGCCCACAAATCATCATTCTCTGAATTCCTTCTCATACCCAGTAACCTCTGAAGCCATCTGTAGAAATACCTTATAGTTCTGACTAATGCAAAGGCTGAAAACACCTTGGTAAAATGTATTTTGAGCCTGGAAAAGTGATTGGCAACATCCAATACAGCTCGGAAACTGTTGTAGACAGCTGAAAATGTAGCATCCATCATCATGCTGACAGAAGCAAAGGCATGGACTATGCTTTCAATGGACTGAAATGCACCCCGGCTGCTTTCCTCAGCTTGCTGAACAAATCGACTGGTAGGAATATCATCCATTCGAAACCGACTGTAGCCCAAGCCACCATATCCATAATTATATGGGCTGTAACTTCCATAAAAAGAATTCCCATATGTGCCATAGCCTGCAGAAAAAGAGCTGCCGTATGCAGGTCTGAAGGTGTTCAGAGCAGTGTTCCCAGTCTGTTGTGAAGGCCTTGGCAGAATAGGAGGCGGAATACGAGTGAGGGTGGGCTGTCCGGGTCTAGTCACTTGACTGACTCCTACATCAGCAGATCTAAAATTCAGAAGTCTTCTGTTAATATGTAGGATAATTCTTAAAAGTACATATAATTCATATCCACTCTGTGTATGTTTATAAATTCATGCTAACTACGCCCTATACCATTTTAAAAAATTGCTCCTGCCCAGTCAGAGGATTTAAAATTCTTTTTACCAAGATTTTCAGATGCACTCAATATAAACGTTGCTGATTTCAAGTTCAAATATTAAGCAGTTCTTCCGCAGATGTAAAACATAGAGAGAGAAAGAGGAGATAAAGGAAGGCAGAAGAAGAGGCTATGGAATATAAGCATGGTCATGTCTTGCTTGCTTTAGCATAAGCAGAGACTACTTAACAATTCCAAACAACATGAATATGCATTATTCTCAACCTAACTTTGCTGCCAATTGCCACCCATATTTTATTACTCCATGCCAAAAGACGTTTTGTGCAATCTCCACTAGCAGAGGTAGGCAGTGACTAGTAACTATTGTACCTCATTTGAAGGTGACATCTCTGCTCCAATTGGCAAGTATGTACTCTGGCAAGACTCCTCCCCTCTCCTCTGGTTAACATGTTCTTGTGCCTAAATTGGTGAAAAGGGAGGGGGACTTTTCTTTTTTAATTTATTCCATTAGTGAATCAATGAATTTATTTTGTTTTTAGCTGGTTCTTTTTAATCAGTATACTGGGGTAGTATTAAAACAGTGAAACTTGTTTTCCTTTTAAATTGGTTCTATAGAAATAATCTAAAAACAGGGAAATGACAGACTGACAGGATGGTGATTGATGGCTAGTACAGGGAAAAGGAAGGTTGAAAAAATGAGAAAGAGTAGGAGATGGAAAATCATAGGTGTCTGTCTGAATGGATTTTTATGGGTTAGTATTTTTATGGGTGAGTAAGCAAGCCCCCAACTACTCTGCAACCATTGGAATGGAATGGATTGTTCCTACTTTTCTCCAAGTATGAATATGCCTCTCACTTCCTCTAGAATCCAGCAACATTTTTATTTATTGAATCTCTTCTAAGAAGCTTTGCAAAGCAAAGTGCTGGGAGAAAGGAAAGAATTGGACCAGATAACCTCTTCTAAGATCTCTTTCAAGTATGTTACTAGGGATTTGATGACTATATATTGTTTGCTCATACAAATGGAAATCATACATATTCATCACCTGCTCACAGAAATGGAAGTAACTAACACTTGTTTCTCTAGCATAGGAGGAAGTTTAAAGAAATAGGGGGCATGGTAATCACCATCCAGAGAGAAATCTGGAAAGCAACATTTCCAAAGTTGGAAATCTGGGCAGTGACTTCTTAGGCTGCTTCATTTGCAGCTTTACAGGAAGAGAGACAAGTAGTTTAAGACTGCTGTGCAGAATTTTCTCAAGAGGCAATTAGATACGCACATTTTCTAGATAAGCCTAGAAATATGCAGAATTAAAAACCATGACCCATTTATAAGATCAGACATTTTAAAAATAAACATAAGAATCATTTTGGATTAGACGAAGTCTCTATTCATACTGTTCATATTCTGTTCATTCACTGACAACCCAATTTCTATGAGGACAATTTTGGAACATCATTCCTCCTAAGATTACACAAGTCTTAACCCTGTTGGCTTTCTGCAAAACCACTTTTCACAGAGGTGTTGGAAGATGGTTGAACTCTTGATTTGTATGACATTGCCACTCACTGATTTATTCTCAGTGGGCATTTCCCTTTTTGTCTTTGTGATTTTATCGCTTGCACTTTGTTATGATATCTATATTTTTATTGTGTTAGCTAACCAGAGTCACTTTATATGAGATAGGCAGCCATACAAATCTACTACATATAAAAAAAATTATTTAAAACATCTTAAAAGCAGAACATTAGCACACTGTCTTGTTTCTATTTTCTCAACAACTACCACTGAATGGCAAATTGCTTCAGAAGCAATACAGATGGCAGGAAAAAATGCACTTAACTTAAAATATGTTTTCTCCCTCAAGATCCAAATTAATGAACTTGGCAGTGCTATAGACAAATTCTGAGTTACAATTCGCAGACGAACAAATTAAAGCAAGATTGTTTTTGTGTCAGCTTTCATCCTCCCAACCAAAAAGATGTCAACTATGCCCTTCAAAAGCAAAGTGAAGCTCTTTCAGCGATATATGAAGCTGTAATGATGAGAAACTTTGATTAAATCAATGCATGTTGGGGGACAATCTCTACTAAGAACAACCAGGAAATTCCTGACTTTTCTTACAGACAACTTTCTCCTTCAAAGGATGGAAGAAGACACATAAATATCATGACTTAATTACTATGAACAGAGAAAACTTAGTTAAGGACATGGAAGTAGCAAGAGTGTTATATAAGCAATGATGATGTAATACTAGAAATTACAACTGGGTATAGTTCAGCATATTTTCTTGGACTTCACAATATTAATAAATAAAGAGCAATTGCAAATACCACTCCATTGCAGGAAAAGGTTAATGGAATATCAAAACCAAAAGCAACACAGTGAAGAAACAGAAGTGACGCCCTGCTACAAAAAAAGAATACAGACATAAAACTCTTAGTGAAAGTTTGTTTAACTAAGTTTAACAACAGCTAATAATATCACAAAGGCTTCTTTGGACATACTGAAGTGAAAAGGAAAAAAAAATCAATATACAAGCCATTCAGTGAAGAAAGAAAAATAACGGTTAACAAAGAAAAGACAGAGCTCCTATTTAACTCCTATTTATGGATGTCTGTACATAATTTTTAATTTTTTAAGATACCTGGAATCACCATGTGTGAGTAGGGAGGCCATATATCGTACTTTTCGGTGCATAAGACTATCCGGAGTATAAGACGCACTTAGCTTTTGAGGAGGAAAACAAGAAAAAAAAATCTGCCTCTAATGACCATTAGCTATTCCAGGCTGCAGGGACCACTGCAAGCATCACTTTCATGAATGAGCCTATTGCCACATCCGTGTGCCCCATTTTCAGCCTGCTTTTCAGCCTGTTTTTTGACCTATTTTTGGCCTGAAAAATCCCCAAAAAAGGCTGAAAAACAGGCCAAAAACTCATACTTTAACCTCTCCTGGTATTTGCAAAGAAACTCTTGTTATTAATTGTTAAGGATATTATCACTAGTCATTAATTCAGTGGTTGTCTTATTTCTTTTGGCAGAAAAAATATGTAAGGCAATCTTTAGGTGCACTGAGATAATCATGACTGCTGCTAGGATGCAACATGGGATGTATTCTCTCCACTGGGGGGGGGGGGGAAGGATGCACAGGTTGTTCCATTAAGATTAATTCACTTGGGTATTCCTGTTTGGCTTCTTCGCTGGCAGGTCGGAATCCGCGATCGTCCGCGGTTTCGATCCGTGCTCTCTTGCTGGAACTTCTTGACCCTCTCTGTAGAGGAGGTAAGAGGAGGTGAAGAGGGGAACTGCCAGAGTCGGGGGGAGATATCGTAAATCTTTCCCTTATCTGG
>JAEANM010006600.1:0-18464 GCA_017656035.1 Myanophis thanlyinensis | reverse complement strand
GAGGAGGAAGAAGAAGGAGGGGGAGAAGAAGAAGAAAGGAGGAAGGGAGAAGAGGGGAGGGATAGGAGAGGAGGAGAGAAAAGAAGGAGGAAGAGGAGGAGAAGAAGAAGAGGGGAGGGATAGGAGAGGGAGGAGAGAAGAGGAGGAGGAGGAGAAAGAAGGAGGAGAAGAATTCCATTGTCCTGGCAAGTCCAGCTCAAAGTCTCTTGGATCTGGGTATTTTTTTTCCACCCCACCCCCCAAACTTGACAACCTGAAGGTGGGTGGACTTCAACTCCCAGAATGCTCTGCTCTGTGCAGAGATGGTTGCGCTACTGGTGTGTTTTCCGACTTTGTGCAAAGTTCTCCCACTTCCCCTTGGTGGTGCGAGCATCTGCGCTGCTTTAAAAGCGAAATAAGCAGAGAAATGGCCTTTTCTTCCAAACCTCCCACATAGGGGGAACTTTTCTGAAAGCCATTTTCCTTAGGTGAAAGAGACAGAATGCCAAAGTTGGAAGGTACCTCGAGAGATCATCTAGTCCAACCCTCTTTATTCAAGCATTTCGGATAAATGGCCATCCCGTCCCTTCTCAAAAACCTCCAGGGTTGGGAGCGCCCACAACTTCTGGAAGCCGCTGGTTAATTTTTCTTACTTACTCCTTAGTTGTACATCGGGACCCCCTCTTTAATGACTTTCCACCGATCAGCTTGGATTTACTGTCAGAAACATCATAGAATAGAGAGAGAATGCATTCCTCATGTGACATAAGTCTTCTTGGTGGTCTAGAATCCAGAATAGAATGAGCTGGAAGGGACCTTGGAGATCATCTAGTCCAGCCCCACCTGCTCAAGCCAGAGAGGCCTATACCATTTCAGATAAATGACTCTTCTTTAAAAACCTCCAGTGATGGAACACCCACAACTTCTGGTGGCAAGCTGTTCCACTGGTTAATTGTCCTCATTGTTAGAAAGTTTCTCCTTAATTCCAGGTTGCTTCTCTCCTTGATTAGTTTCCATCCATTGTTTTTTGGTCTTCAGTATCCAGAATTTCCTGGGAAGATTCAGGAGTGGGATCTACTCTTTAGCAATAGCAATAGCATTTAGACTTATATACCACTTTTATAGTGCTCTACAGCCCTTTCTAAGCTGTTTATAGAATCAGCATATTTGCCCCCAACAGTCTGGGTCCTCATTTTACCCACCTCGGAAGGATGGGAGGCTGAGTCAACCTTGAGCCTGGTGGGATTTGAACCGGCAGACAGCAAAAGTACTGCAGTACTGAACTCTAACCACTGCTCATAGCTACAGGATCCGCGCTGGATGAAGTTATCTCTTGGTTTGGGGTGATATTATCAATATCTTGACGCTACAGTCCTCAATTTACGACTATTGAAACCGGAATTTCCATTGCCAAGTAGAGCAGTTGTTAAGTGAGGTGCATCCAAGTGGACTTCAACTCCCAGAATCCCTCAGCCAGCAAAAGCTGGCTGAGAGAGCAAAAGCTGGCTGAGGGATTCTGGGAGTTGAAGTCCACAAGTCACAAAATGGCCAAGTTTGCCCACCCCTGGTTTAGGATGATACAGGTGTTTTAATCACTTGTATCAATGAAGATTTTTCATTCCTTTCTCTTAGGGACATTACTAACCGTTGCAGTTATCTTTAACTGTTGCTCCTTCTTTGTAATGCTGGCCATCTTTGAAGCAACCTACCAACAGAATACATAGAAAAAAGAGGTAATAATTAGAAAATTGGTAGTGAGGGTATTGTGTGCAATTGGTCCCAAAGATGATGCCCGCACCCAAAAGACAGTTTGGTGTAGTGGTTAGAACACCATGCTAGAGACTGGGAGTCCTTGAGTTCTAGTCCCACCATAAGCGCAAAGCCAGCTGGATGACCTTGGGCCATTCACTCTCTCCTAGTTCTAAGAAACAGGCAATGGCAAACCACTTCTGAAAAACCTTGTTAAGAAAACTGCAAGGGCTTGTGCAGACAGCCTCCAAGAATCAGACACATTTGAATGGGGAAAAACGTTCTTTACCCAAAGCCTTGAAGATATTTGCAAGCAGGCCTAAAACATATTCACTTCTTGTTTAATGGTGGATGCAACATAATTGGCAATGTAATTTGTTTGCTGTGGCTCACAAAATATAATTATTAGCACAATCTGAACTCCAGCATTTGGCAGCTAGACATAAAGTAGGCAGCTGCATTCCTAGTTGTCTTTATATCTTTTTCAGAACCCAAACATCTAAAGAAACTGCCTAGAGAGATAGGGATTATCGAAGTGGTTCTATTTGATTAAAACTGCCCAAGATGAGAGTCAACTATGCTTGAAGGAACTAGATAACAACGACCCTTGGCTCTCCCCTCCTCCCACCTGCTTAACCATGAAAGCCGGCTGGGTGACCTTGGGCCACTCACTCTATCACAGCACAACCCACCTCACAAGGTTGTTGAATGTGTAGGAGGGAGAAGGTGTGTTGGATGTATTTGCCACCTTCAATTATTTGTAAAAATAATAATAAAAGTAGGATGCAAATACATACAATTCTATAGTTTTCCACATTTAGCAGGGATCCAAGTCATGAAACTTCCAGGTTTAGCATTTTGCAAACAGCCCATTTTCTCTATTCCCTAAAGAAAATTAAAAAATAAAAATCTGATCCACCTCCTAAGATTTTATATTAGTCCCTTCATCTCTGCCCAATGTTCTGCTGCCAAACAATCCTATCTCTCCAGCAGAATTCCCAGCACGAAATGTCAAAATAATGATACATAAGTGTGGCATATCTGTAATGATGTTATTAACACATTAACTGAATCTCCCATCGCCAGCACACTCACGTGCCTCCCCCAGTGGTCTCTCATGCATCTCTCCTGCCGCTCTGATCATGACTTTTTCAAATCACGATGGTAGTTTCTGGTTTTTTTCTATATTTAACTTAATTGGGTCAGATTTTCATTCCTCCAGCCCCATCATTGCTCTGTAGCTGAAAGTCGCATGTTGTCTTTCAGCATCTTCTTCCTTTGCACATTACTGTAGCTATTTCTCCATTATCAACTTACACCATTTTCAACACTTATCCAGCCCTACCTGTGCAAAATCATGATGACCAGTGTTCAAATATCTTAGGGACTGCCACGAAGAAGAAGGGGTCAACCTATTCTCCAAAGCATCTGAAGGCTGGACAAGTTACTCCAGAGGATGCTGCTTAGCTCCTGGAGGTTCATATAGTCTCATATGTAGATTTCAGTTGATGATATATGTGGAAAATTAATTGGGGTTGAAAGGAAGTTGATACTTTCCTAAGTTATTTGAGAATCAGTCTGGTTTCTTTCAGATAAAAAAAAATGAAGTTCTTGTGAATAGAAAAATATGAAGTTAAAATTTGTGAACACTATTTGGACTTGATACATTATTAGAGCAGAGGTGAAATTAGCAGGTTCTCTAGAACTGGTAGTAAATTTTCTAAGCAGTTTGGAGAACCGGTTGTTAGAAGAAATCTCCTTTGTTTTTTCTCACTTTACAGGGTTAATCCTGTAAGGAAGGCAGGAAAAAATACATTCTGGTGTTTTCTAGCCTAATCTTTATTGCCCTGCTTACAGAAACTGCCTACCCAGTCACACCCACCAAGCCATGCCCACAGAACCAGTAGTAAAAAAAATCTGAATTCCACCACTGTATTAGAGGAAGGTTCACTGCAGTTTACAAATCTTTATTCTAAGCCTTCTTTGAATTTTGAACGGCAAGTTTGCACACAGTCATCATGAATTACATACAGTAACTTGATGATGATATGATACAGCTCGTTATAACTCAATCAATGGAACAACTTGCCTCCAGAAGTTGTTGACTCCTCCAAAATTTGAGGTTTTAAAGAAAAGATTGGACAACAATTTTTCTGAAATATTATATGGTTTCTTGCTTGAGCAGGTGTTTGGACTAGAAGTTCTCCACGATATCTTCCAACTCTGTTATTCTATTAAGAAGCAACGAATGGGAACTAATCAAGAAAAGAACCAACCTAGAAATGAGGAGAAATGTCCTGATAGTTAAATGAGTTTTACTGTATATCACTTCACTTATGGCTGGGTGATACTTAAGAAAATGCTAGAAGTCACTAATGGGAAAATGACTTATTTGCTCTTATTTCTAATAGATCCTGCCTCAACTTCTATTATTCATACAAAATCAATGTGCTGAATTTCCTGGTTTAGGAAAATCAGCTTGTTCCCCTTCAAGTGCTTTGGATTACAGTTTGGATAATTTGTTCCCATTGGCTTTGCTGGGTAGTGGCAACAATATTTGAAGTGTCAAACATGAAGGGCAACTCATTACATATGTCTGTTCTAGATTTAAGGCATACAGGGTTATAAGTTTATCAGAAACTAAACTTAAATGCATGCTTTATTTATTTATTGCTTTCCAGTTTATATATTGCCTACATGCTGTTATTATTTCTCCTATCTAAAATTTTAGATCATAAGCACTCGGGATCAACCAGTTCTTGGCAAAACAGCTTGAAAACTGACAGTGTTTAATAAATGTGTGGAGGAACGCAATCTCTAATAGAATCATTTTAGCTGGACCAGGATCTTTAGTAATGATAAAATTGCTATCATTTGCTGGCCACTGTGGAAACATTTGCAGATATTGCAAAATCAAAACAATAATAAATCCCTGCTCTCTTTTGAAAACGTTCTCTTGTTTCTTGCTTGAATAATTTTATATTGTTCCTTTTTTAGCAGATTAAAAAAAGAAATTCTTTTGTGCCCATGCCTTGCTACAGGTCTTCAGGAACTGGGACATTCTTTAGAAACTTAAGTTCCACTGAACTTACCAAAGATCTGGACAGGAATCTTCTGATATGCTTAAAGGGAGCTTCAGCCCCAATTAATAGTAATTAAATGCTCTCCAACCTGGGTTTCTCTTGGCAAGGCAAACTGCATAGCAGATTGCCAGCTTGAAGAAAATGCCCTGATGATATTGGACTATCATGCTCTGGGAAACTGCCAAATGCAATTTGTACTCAATAGAGATTACAGAGCTTGATGTATGAGGAGAGAAAGTACGTCTCCCTTTTTTTTGCTTTTCATGAGATTCTGATTGTAGCCAAATCAAAACTCCCCCCACCTCCCAAATCATCATGAGCAACATCTGATATGTAGAGCTTTTAAAATTACTGACCAAATTTTTATTCCTTAACATGCAGGAAGAAGGTTTTGCTTATGAGGAAAGGAGTTAGGGATGGGCCCAGTACTTAAAATAGTTTGATTTTGAGCTGAAACAGAGGGAAAAACATTTTGGCGGATGTGTTGTCCCGAAAACCACAGTTCAACAGTCAGAAAGAGGAGGTTATTCAACCAGTGTTACCCCCTCACAGCAAGGTGCTCAAGTAACCACTCGAGCACAAGCACAACAGCATGCTCCTGGTGATGGCCAGCCACTGATGGGGGACATCATCGCAGCGTTGACCACAGATCCTTGGTTTCTGGACAACAAGGACTCCCTCACTATCCGCGATAGATTAGCCTGGAAAGGCACCAAAATATATATACCAGCTAACCTGCGCATGGAAGTCTTGGAGCGTTGCCACAATGCAAAGTCAGCAGGCCCTTTTGGGTTTTTAAAAATCCTCCATTTAGTGCACAAACAGTTTTGGTGGCTGCGCCTCAAACCGGAGGTGGAGGACTGTAAAAAGTGGTGTACTTCACGCGACTATGCGAAGTACTGCGCGACTATGAAAGGCAGGCCCGGAAATCCACCTGGCCTCCTGTAAACCATAGCCGAGCTGTCACATCCATGGGAGGAAATTGGCATGGACTTCATTGTAGATCTCCCCATTAGTAATGGGAAAATGGTCATCTGGACCATCATCGATTTGTTTTCTAAGCAGGCTCATTTTGTAGCTTGCTCTGGGGTTCTGACAGCGAAGAAATTAGCCAAGATGTTTATTCAGCACGTCTATCACTTCCATGGGGCCCCAAAGTGAATAATTTCCGACCGAGGAGTGCAGTTTACAGCAAAATTTTGGAGGCAATTTTTGAAGTCTATAGGAATGGCTCAAGGACTTAGTTCTGGATTTCATCCAACTACAAATGGGGCCTCAGAACACGCAAATGCCCTAGTGGAACAATATTTACGTTGCTATATGGATTACCAGCAAAGCAACTGGTCAGATCTTCTGCCGTTTGCTGAAGTTGCTTACAATAATGCCATCCACAGTAGCACTGGTTTAACGCCATTCCAAGTAACCAGTGGGGTGGACTTTGTCCCAATGCCAGAGTTGTCACAACAAACCCCTTCATCTATGTACTTGCAAGAGTGGATGGATTTTGTGAGAGAAGGGTGGGGAAAAAACTAAAGCAGCTTTGAAGAAATAAGCAAAAGCATATAAAAAACAAACGGACAAACACCGGTCAGATCCGGTTCCCTTCCGTGTAGGGGAAAAATTATACTTGTCAACAAAGTATCTAAAATTGAAGATACCCAGCAAGAAATTAGGCCCAAAATTTATGGGGCCATTTCCAATGGTGAAGATAATAAATCTGGTGTCTGTGCAACTTAGCCGCCCTCGATTGCTAGGCAAAGTGCATCTAGTGTTTCATAGCAGTTTGCTCAAACATTGGGTGGAATCGCAAACTCAACCTCCAGCCCCTGCGCCTCCGAGTCCCATGGTAGTTCAAGGGCAGAGGCATTACGAAGTGAAGAAGATTTTGGACTTAAAGATATTACGGGGTGTTTTAATGTATTTAGTCCAGTGGAAGAGATACCCTTAATCCGAAACTTCCTGGGTGAAAAGCCACAATATTAGTGCAGATAGATTAGTAAAGAAGTTTCATGAGGAGTTCCTAATAAGCCCAAGGACCCTCCTGGTGTGGGGGGAAAGGGTGGTTGATTTTGTGGGGACAAAATGTTGATTAACTTTCCTTGTGTTGCAGGAAAACATCTTTTGAAGAAGAGGGGACAGCCTGTCAAGTCTAAAAGGACATATTTGACTGGGAGGGGTTTCTGCTGAAGAACATTAGCATTATCTAAAGTATTATTTGGGGTCTTTTATCTTAGACACATTTTTTTCTTATTTCTGTTGCAAGGTCGCTGAGAAGGAGAAGGGGAGTTGGTAAAGACAACTCGGAATCGTTATCTTGTTTGCATTCCTTTAGGTCTGCTTCTCATGAGAACCTGCTCCGGACAATTGACACCTGTGGGGGAATGTCTTAAGGGGTCGTTGAATCTCTTTTTGAAATGGTTGGAGAGAAATTAACATGTGATAATTGGTGGGGTGGAACTTTCAATTTTACTTGGGTGGAGAAAGCCAAAGAACTTTAGATTTGGGATTTCTCCAGGCCGTACCAGAACAATGTCTTCAATAAAATCTTATTCCTTGGACTTTGTCTTTTTGGAGTTCTGATTGCGTTGCTGATGTTGTGTGGAACCCTGACACCTGCCTTTGCTAACTCATGGCCTAGACCAGGGATTTTCATATTTTTCAAGCTATGGAATTTGTTAGGTAAAAAGAAAATCCCTGGAGAACTTCTGCCTCATAGACAGAAAGTGAGGAGTCTTCACAAGGACAAATTCCATTGAGAGATTGGGGCTTTTCGGTGATAACAGACAAACCCTACCCTTCCTATTAAATCTTTGAAAAATTGCAATGGATGCCCTTGGCTGTATTTGAGTGAACTTTTGTTTTTCTTTTCTTAGTCTCTTATGGGACCCCAACAATTTTTGTGGGACCCTAAAATTCCAGGGAATGGAGTTTGAAAAAGCTTGGACCAGACCTTTCTTTTCTTTATAATACCCTGGCAACCTCAATTTTCTCCCAACCTTGGAAGTTAGCCTTGTCACACCCTCAAGATGTGATTAACATAATTTAACCCAGTTTTTTCAATATTTTAAAATACTCGCCAGCAAAAAAAACCAGAGGATAGTCATGCCATCAATTTTTTCTGTTCTTGCATCAATGACCGGATTTCACCAAAGATCACTAATATATGTATGTACATGTGTATGTGTTTATAATTTCATTTAAAAATTTAAAAACAAAGATAAAATGAATACAAAGTAATATAGAATAGGAAAGAAAAAAGAAAGATAAAAGAAAACTAAAACAATAGAAAAGAAAATACCCTTTCAAGTCAGGTAAATCCAAGACTCTTGTTACATTTGCATCTTTTAATATCTTACATTTACTTCAAAATGCAATTAGGCTTGCCACCCTGTATTGAATTTGTACAAAAATGCAATTTCTCCCAATCCCCCATATTCTCCCATTCTAGAGACTCAGTCTGTAACCTGACGACCAGGAACAGTTTTGCCTTTAGTTCTACTGCAGCCCTTTTCCAAATATTGTTTATAGTAAACCTCCATTTTAGATATCGTTGAAATCATGATTCAAGTAATATTCTTAATCAGCTGTTCCCATTATATAAATATGAGTAGTGTAAAAACAGGGTTGTGGCAATTCCCTGTCTGCCCCACACCTTACTTCTACCCACTGGAATGTGGCACATCTGGTTCCCTATGAGGTGGTTGTCCACTTGTGGGGCTCTGGATCTGAGGAAAAGCCTCTGTTTGTGCTCTTTTTGTGTATTTCGTCCAAGGTGTGGATCGAAAGGAGAGGCAATGCGTGTCTCTACTTAGAGAAGGGATTATTCAGGACTTGATTCTTCCTGAAGTATTTAGGAGAATGCCTGAATGAGGCTTTGGAAAAGGTCCTAAATTACTATGTTCATGAATGAGTTTTAGGATTCTATCAGGAAAAACGATCCTTGCAGGAAAGAAGAAAATAGTGGACATTTCTGAATATTTTTAGAAAACGCTGGGCACACAACCTGAGGCTGACTTACAGCAATGATAACTTTTGGATACCAAAGTTCAAACAGAATTGCTGGCCAATCCTACCATGTTTCTCCAAAAAGAAGGCCGGGTCTTATTTTCTTTTGACCTTCCCCCCCAAAAAACAGCTAATCCTTCTTTTTGGAGGGTTTTAATTATTGACTCACCTCGTGGCAGTGGCACCCACAGCCCTGCCAAGCAAGAGCCCGCTGTTGGCTCACTTCTTCTATGGCTGCTTTCCACCACTCGCATGCATCGCCCTGGCCTCCATTTTGCCTTCAGATGCCTTCCGGAAAGTTCTGTGCAGCCAATAATAGAGCTCCAGATCGCCCCAGAGCTCTATTATCAGCTGCAGAGGGCTTTCTGGAAGGCATCTGAAGGTGAAACGGAGGCCGGGGCGATGTGTGTGAGTGGTGGCAAGTGGCCACAGAAGAAGCAGCCACAGAAGAAGGCAAGGCAGGTGTCAGGGTGTGCAAGGCCTGGTAAGAAGGGCAGCTCCACCCCCCCATCCCCACCCTAGCTTATTTTTTACCTCTGTGCCTCGCCCACCCCCTGCACCCCAGGATGGGCAGGGTCTTAATTAGGGCTAATTTTGTAGGTGGGCTTAATTTCATTGCATGCGCTCAAAAATGTGATGGGACTTCTTTTCAAAGTGGGTAGTCTTTTTGAAGAAACAGGGTAGCCAGTAATCAATAGACATAATAACACATCAGAAACATTTTGTACAATATATAGTTTCATTTTATTTCTTTTGGAAACATTATGTGATTTTTTCCACACAAGTGATTTTCTCCACTACAGACATTAAATGTTCAGTCAACAGTTTGGGATATGGAATAAATATTTTCCTCAGCCAATCCACATCTCTTTGGGACTGCCATATTTTTGAGCCTGCTTTCCGTGTGTTATCAATAGTTTGTTTTTAGTATACACAGAGAAACAATGTTAAGTTGACATTTAACACTTCTGCTTACTTCAGCATGGGTTGTGTGCCAGTGTTGTGCCAGACTGATAAGTAATTCTCTGCATATTCTACATTATGTTTAAAAAAGAAAAATAGATACACTTTTCATATCAACCCCAAAGAAGGAATATCCTATCTACAGGAAGCAAATCTCTGACTATAACAACTTGAATATTTGCAGTTCAAATATTATGTACAAACATTTTTTGTAAATTATGTATTTAACATTTTTGTGATCAGAAATAAAATCATGGCACCAAACTAACATTTGAAGGTAGATCTAACTGCCTAATACATTTGAAAATAGCTTGAACACAGTCTTTACTCAGAAATGATATGATTTCTGAACAGAACAGATGCTTGTTCCAGTGACACTATTCTTTCCTGCCTCATTTATTCAGATGAAAACCCCACAGTATTCGAGATGGCTGAGTTTGTGATCCTTGCCATCCATCTGAAATTTCCACTTCAAAAGGCACAGCAACCAAATTCATTACACAGAAACGTACCAAATTCCAAATATCATCTGAATGGCGTGATGATAAAATACTACAGGTAATTCTCGACTTACAACAGTTCATGTAGTGACCATTCAAAGTTACAACAGCACTGACAAAAGTGGTTTATGACAATTTTTCACACTTATTGCTGCTTCCTCATGGTCATGTGATTTACATTTGGATGCTTGACAATTGACTCACATTTATGATGGTTGCACTGTCCCAGAGTGATGTGATCTCCTTTTACGATCTTTTGATAAGCAAAGTCAATGGGGAAACCAGATTCATTTAATAACCGTGTTACTAATTTAAGAATTGCAGTTATTCACTTAACAAATGTGGCAAGAAAAGTTGTAAAATGGGGTAACATTCACTTAAATGTCTCACTTAGCAACATATCACAACTGAGCCCAAAATGTATGTTGCTAAGTGAGACATTTGTTAAGTGACTGTTGTCCCATTTTACAACTTTTCTTGCCACAGTTGTTAAGTGAATCACTGTAGTTGTTAAATTAGTCAAACTGTTAAGTGAATCTGGCTTCCTCATTGACTTTGCTTGTCAGAAGATTGCAATAAATCACTTTTATCAGTGCCGTTGTATCTTTGAACGGTCACTAAATGAACTATTGTAAGCCGAGGACTTCCTGTATCATTTTCCTGAATCAGAAACTGAAAATCATCCAACGGGAGGACATCGTAGTCAAGTCAGCATGAACAAAGGACAGGAGCAGCTTCAGAGTGCAAGGCACTTATGTCCCATAAATATTTCCAAAATGAGGGACACTGTCTGCTGTGAATGTAGAATCATTCTTTTGAACGCAGAATTGATAGAATACAGTTTTGAATTTGTAATGGTTCATTCTTTAAAAAAACGCATAGAGGAAAACATCCTCTTTAAGTCTGAAAAAGCACGTAGGCTTTTGGAATTAGATTTTATATCTAGTCACTGTGAAAATTTTATATTAATATGTGGTAGCATGCATGCATGAAATATTTTTTAAAGTGCTGGGTAATATAGTAAACAGTTTGAATGTAACTAAAATAAAAACAGCAGTTAAACTAAAGTAGAAAATAAAGGTAGTTGTCAACTTGCAAACCATTTGTTAAGTGACCATTCAAAGTTTCAACAGTACTAAAGCAGATAACATCATCAATGCTAGTAAGGAGTGGGAGGGGAAAACCTTGCTCCTACTAGCACTGATGACGTTACCTAGTTTGGGTAATAAACGTCTGCAGGAAAACAACTAAGCTCAGAGAGCACCAAGGAACCCTCAAATGGAAGGTATTTAGGATTAGGGTGTAAGGCACAAACAGCTAAAAAGAAGATAAAATAAGACAGGGATTGGTCAAGTGACACGAGAATAATTTGCTCATCCAGCAACTGAGTCTAACTTCTTTCTTGCAAATTAGCCAAACTGCAATTAAAGCAAACTAAGCAGGTTTTTGATGGGAATAGGCTGAACTCAGTGTTTATAATCCAGTTGTGAACTATTATAGGGTTAAGATTCACCGGTGTAATATCTAGGAGTACTAATGTCTTCCAGGACATTTCTTTTCGCACCCTCCATATTCTACCTATTTTACTGGGCTTACAGCATTTAAAACATGAAATATGTATAACATTCAAGAAATATTTAACATTACTTTGGTATTAAAAAAAAATAATCCAAAATGTTAAAAAGCAAAACAACAGTCTCCAGCACCTTCTTTCGGTTGAGTAGGCCTCCAAAAGATCCCAAGCATTATTAGAAATTCAAAACAATGTCATTATTAACATCAATTATTGGATGGAGTCACAGTGTCCCGCATGCGTTATTACCGAATTGCCAGCTGTGTACATTTCGGAGGCTCACAGTTATGGAGATACTTTCACCCGAGCAGTTGGTATTTAAGGCACAGTGATTCCAGAGCCTAAGAACTATCCCAGGGCCATAAGAAGTAGTAGCTACATGACATATATAGATGCCAGATCTTTATGGCTATGCCTTAGCTGAGTTTTGCAAAATTATTTCTTGAGTCTCCGCTGAGTGGAGAGTGACCTCTTTGGTGTGGATTTTCAGCGTCTAGAAAATTTCCTTCACTTAGGTCTTCTTGGTAGGGTGGTTTGTCTTTTCTTCTGACAGGGGAAAGCTGAAAAGAAACCATATGTGAAATGGGTACTGAGTGAGCACAGCCAAGTGACTTTTTGATCATGGTTTTCAGGAACAGCCAAGAAAAGTATCTGATTTGCTTACATCACATGCAAGGAGTATGTTTGTTTTTGTTGGCATTATAATACAGATTTGATTAGACAAGTTACTAAGAATCAGAGGTGAAATTCAGCCGGTTCACATTTGGACCGGTTATTAGACGAAATCTCCTTTTGTTTTTTTCCCACTTTGCAGGGTTAATCCTGTAAAGATTAACTTTACAGAGTTAATCCTGTAAATAAAGCAGTTGTTTCTAGCCTAATCTTTATTGCCTTGCTCACAGAAACTGCCTCTCCCCTTATTGCATTGTAACTTTGGCGAAGTTTAATTCTGTGCTTGGTGATATTTAATCCTGTGGCCACGCCCACAGAACCAGTAGTAAAAAAAAATTGAATTTCACCATTGCTAAGAGTACCATAGACTGAAAGAAGAATCTATTAATCAGTCCACGACCAAATAAAGTCTAAATCAGGGTTGTCCAACCTTGGTAACTTTAAGACTTGCGGATTTCAACTCCTCTGATCTAAATAGTCCCTTGAGGTTTTGATCAACAAAGAAAAACAAATGTACATTATGCATATGAATGCAAGCAGATGATTATATTTTTTTACAAAATGACAGATTAGCAAAAAATAATAACTTTATTGGCTTATTGAATTATGGGGGCTTTCGCCAGGCAGAGCCTGCTTCCTTTAGCTATCGCACCAATAAAAGTATACCCAAACTAATATTCATTCATAACATTGCATGCTTTCAGAGCTGGAAAGTGGTTTACCTCTTTAGAACTGAGTGCTTCATTTTCAGGAATAGGCACAATTGGATGAGTGGCCTGCAAATGGAAATGTCAAGAACATTAAAATCAAATCAAATCAAATTTGAAAAATTTGAAAAAGGCAACCAAAGTAGCCATGATGACATAATAATGGCATAACATTAAAAAAAAAGAAACTTGGCAAATTGAAAAATAAAGGCCAGTACAATCTGCCCCTAATAGCCTCATTATGAATGGCTGTCTGAGGACATTGATGATTTTATCAGGAAAATGTCAGACGGTGTATTTGTGCAGACAGCAGGCCAGAGTTGTTGGAACTGTGACAATTTTGCCCCTGCATCTAAAACAAAAAAAGACAAAGGGTAAAGGTTTCCCCTGTCCAGTCATGTCTGACTCTAGGGGAGGTGCTCATTTCCATTTCCTAGCCAACGCAGCCAACATTGTCCAAAGAAGCTTTTGTGGTCATCTGGCTGGTATGACTATACCTGAGGTGCATGGAATGTAATTACCTTCCTACCAAGGTGGTACCTATTTATCTGCTCACATTTGCATGCTTTTGAACGGCTAAGTTGATAGGAGCTGGGGCAAGAACAGGAGCTCACCCCATCATGTGGTGCTTGGGTCTTGAACTGCCAACCTTCCGGTCGACAAGCCCAGCATCTTAACCGCTAGGATACCATGCCCCTTAGATCTAAACAGGAAACTTTTCCCTGAAAGGCAACAGAAACTGAAAAGAAACAATATGCACTTTAGGGTCCTGCAGATCCTCCACGTACAGTATATGACATTGACATTGATGTTACCCTTCTTGGATAGTCAAACCAATTTATTTTAGCTCATTTGAAAGCTAGACTCCAATTGCAATATTTCTGTTTGTGATTTGTGGTCCCAAAGATTTGTGAGGTTTAGATGCGAGAGGCTGTTTTCCAATCTGTCGGCTCTCTTGCTCATGCTACCTCGGCTGCTTGAGTTTTGAAGCTTTATAATAGATTTCACAGGGAACTAGCCAACATATTTGATCTTAACCTTAAACCTTCTAAGTCTCTTTTACATTCCCTAGTTTTTTTAAAAAGATGCTTATAGGAATGGCTGAATTGATTTTTCCTGCTTATGGAACTAATATTTATCAATGTCTTGCCTCATCTGTGTTCCCAGCCTTTTTGACTCATGTGAACTATTATTTTCTCACCCACAAATATGCACATATTGAAGATCAGGCTGTAATCTACATGCCTGGTTGCTATTGTTAGGGAGAAAAATCTAGCTGTAAAGTATAGGCTCTTGCTCCTTGGGTTTTGGAGGAGGTAAAAGAGAGACTTCTAGAGCAGCGTTGGAGAAAAGAACAGATCAACCAAGCGTCAGTAAGAGTCCATATTATAGATTACATTAGGGATGGGCAACTGTGCTGCTGGCTCAGAAATTCTGGGAATTGAAGTCCACAGGTTGTAGAGGGACCACAGATTGCCCATCCCTGGATTACATCATGAGAATAGGAGTAGCAAAATGCAGTTATTTTTCTACTGTTGGTGCCTCCACACATAGCCACCCATCTATCCTGTTTAAGACTTGTGGATTTCAACTCCCATAATTTCTCAGCCAGCCATGCTGACAGGGAGATTCTGGCAGCTGAAATCCACAAGTTTTAAAGTTGCCCAGTATGGACTTCCTGCTCTAGAAGGAAAGTGCTGCAACCGAAAAGATGCGCTCCTTGGGCCCAGCAGGTGACTTACTTTAACAAAGGGTACACGAAACATGCATGTCTTGTTGGATTTTATGGGGCAAGTAGAAATTATGCAAAGATTGTGATATCATTCATTTCTTCCAGTCTGTCTGGATCTGTAGTCTGATCACATTCTTCACATTTTCTGGATAAAAATGGTCTAGAACCATTGAATCCAATGATGGCTTCTTGAGGGCAAGTGGGCACATCATTGCCTCCTTCAAGCCAAGTGAAACAATCCTCTTCACGGGGATACATTTACTGTTGCACAGATTTAAACACATGCCACTTCTCAAGCGATCAGGAGGGACATCATTTAAATAAGCAGGTGACTGAATAGCATGTCCTGTCCACCCCCTCAAGAGTCACAGAGCTAAGCATTTCCCACATAACAAAGCAAACCTGTGTCTTGTTCACATCAACATGATCTTAGCATCTCAGTGGATGTAAGCAATTTTATCCATAAGATGCATAGAGTAGTCTTCATAACAGCCTGCAAATAGTCTTGTGATTCCTTCCCAGCAAACAGTGACCTATACCCTGCTGGGAAGGAATCACAAGTTGCAGCACTTTCCTTCTAGAGCAGAAAGTCCATACTGGGCAACTTTAAAACTTGTGGATTTCAGCTGCCAGAATCTCCCTGTCAGCATGGCTGGCTGAAAAATTATGGGAGTTGAAATCCACAAGTCTTAAAGTTATCAAGTTTGGAGACGTCTATTCTAGAGTAACATCTCACCATGAGCTCTGCAAACCTTTAGATGATATTTTAAAAACTGGATTCCCACCCCCTTACATCCAAAGTCCTGGGTTAGCTTGGCAGTGTGCCCAGTTGATCTGCAGTGTTTGGCTCAGCTGTGGTATGTTGTTCCCCTTATTACATTCAGGTGTGTGTTGTATTTATTTTGTCTATATTGTAAGTATTATATTGGTTTTAAATGTATGCCACCTAGAGTCAATGTTGAGTTGGGCAGCTATATAAATCTAAGTTTTAGATAAATAAATCATACTTCTTAATGCAGATTTATATACATGAATAAAATTAATGGAGATTCCTCATAACCTATCTAGATCAAATATGAAAAAATCACAGCCAAACATAACCAGCACTAATTTCATTGAGAATAATGTGGATAAATGAGAATAAATTTAAACTGGAATACAATCAAAACACACCTTTTATACTAATAATGCAATAGACATGGTTTGGAGACTCAGATCCTGACATTGCTGTTGGATGGAGCAATGCACTTTAACAAAGACAACAATAGGTAAATGAAATACAGCTGTTTCATCACAAATATATAAGAACAATTAGCGGGCTTTCAAAAATTCAGTTAATAGTTCATTTTCGAATTGCCCCCATTAAAAATCAAATTGCTCTCTGTGGTGAGTGAGCCCACATTGGGAACTACTGATTTAGAGCAACTATTTGACAGGAAAGTGATAATGGCATCTCACTGTTAACTGGTGGAAACTGCTGGAAATTTTTCTATGAGAAAACTCAATTAAAAAGATGATGAAGGCCAAATTTGAGGCTTTTCTCCTGTCTGGACATGCAGATATCATACAGTGCACAATTATTTCCTGTCAAAGTTCTGCATAAAGCAGAATCATTGAATATAAGGATGTGAAAACTTCTGCTCCAATCCCCTGCCAATGCCAGTATCCATTACTGAAAATTCAATCTGCTTTTAGAAAAAGAAGAAGAAAGTAAGAAAGAAAGAGCTAGATAATAAATGTGCAGACATTCAACAGTCCATAAAGAATACCAAAGAGCATAGTAAAAAGTTACAGAGGTAGTCATGCCAAGAAATCAACTCTGGACATGCTGGCACTATCCCTGATGTGTAATGGCACTGTAGATTAAACTCAAATGGACAAAATTGATGTACTGGTAAAAGTAATAACAAAATCTGCTAATGAAGAGCTGAATTCTCTAGAAATATGCTGCCTGCCTAATGGACTATGCCTTACCACAGGAGGAAAATTGATGGATTTTTCTCTCTTTTTTTCCCTAGTCAAAATGTCATGATGACACCACATCACCAACATCCTGTCAACATACGTTTCAGCAATTTGTACAGCTCGGGACATATTTCTTGTTGTAAGGCCTCAAGCTACAAAAGATGGTACAAGCCAGTTCTCTCAATTTAACAAATTCAATACCAATGTTTTCACATTCCTTTAATCCTGTTCTAGCATTCCTTTAATCTTCTTGAAAAGAGCCCAAATGACAGGATGTAGGCTGAATGTACTGAATGAAATGTTTTGCACACACTATATAAATGCACATATACCCAAGTGCCCATTTTGTTCGGTTTTAGAGTAAGCAACGTTATAAAATTGCAGAAAGGGAATAAACTCATAGTCTTAGGTAAGCTAAAGAGTTTTTGAAAATGTGAAAATAAAAATGCAACGAACCTTGCAAAGTATGATTGCTTCCCTAGTGCCTATACACCAGTTGATATATTGCTATTTATGCTTTAAACTTGCTACCTTTCTGTTTTTGAGGATATCATTAACGGCATCCAGCCATAACTATCGCAACCCTCCCACCTCTCTCACCAGTTTGTTGTTCTTCCATATAGTTCCTCTGGAAATCAATCTTTATTCATTCTCTGGCCTAGAAATCGTGAGACGGTAAGTTTTAGTCCCACTTTAGCCATGAAAGCCAACTGGGTGACTATGGGCCAATTTCTCTCTCTCTCTCTCTCTCTCTCAGCCCAACCCACCTCATAGGATTGTTGTTGTGAGGGAAAAGAGATGGAGGAAGAGCCTTAGGTATGTTTGTTGTCTTGAGTTACTTGTAAGTACTGTGAGAAGCTACCACCTCCCCCCGCCATGTTAGAAGAATGAAATATTTTGAGAAATGTTTTAAAAAGGCAGTATAAAATATTTCCCCTAAAAGAGAAACAAAAAGCTTAAGGGAGACAGAATCTCAGAGCCTCAGCTCCATGCCCCACCCCTCAAGGAGATACTGAGCTGGGGCAGCTTTAGAAATGCAGATTTAGCATTACTTCCTGCAGCAAAGTCTGAACAAAAGTAGAATTAACCTACTACCATCTAACATTAGAACTCATCACGTGGCACAATCTCCTAAAGACATTGCATTACCCTCCAACCTTCAACCAAATTTAGCTCAGACAACCTACAGAGCCAGCTAGGACCCCTACAACAGCCAATAGAATACATTTTCTTGCACAGGAACAGGAAGCTCAAGTTCAAAGCCCAAGAAAAGGTATACATACTCCATGTATTGTTGACCACTCTCAACTCCATGCGGTCAGCTACCCAGAATCACACAGGCTTGGTGGTTCTGTTCCTCATTAAGCCTTAAACAGCCTCTACATTTCCAGTGTCTTTCTCCCAGCTTGGAACTGAACCAGATGGATATTCTTCCAACAGTACTAAGGCAGATTTTTTTAAAAAAAATCTAATAAATAAAATACTTCTTTAACACTCAGTTTTGTATTTTGTCCTTATTCATTCAGCAGACATTTA
>JAEANM010006599.1:0-18465 GCA_017656035.1 Myanophis thanlyinensis | reverse complement strand
CTTTCCTGATCGCATTGTGGTAAACAGTCTGTTGTTGGGATGGCTGGGGTCCATCACTATCTTTATAGCTTTGGTTCTTGCTTTTAACTTTATAAAAAGTAAATATGTGTCAATATTTGTGAAGAATTTTGGAATAGAAGCTTACAGGATATTTCCTTTCTGATATATATGCACATACATAGACATACATACATACACAAACGAACACATACACATATAGATACAAACAGATTTCCAACAACAAAATACCAGGAGCTGAACTCAGAACCTCCTCTGAACCTTATGCTTTACTCATCAAGCTATAACCCTTCCCTATACAGCTTTTCCATGAAGATGGTTTATTTGCTAGTTGAACAGGTCTATCTGCTAATTTTTAGTACTACTCTAATCCCAGTTAAAATAGACACTTTTTTCTTTTTTTCAAATTTAGTCCCTGTGTTTTTTAGCAAACCAGCCAACTTCAGTAGCTGTTGATTTAAACGATTATCACTGCTGTAAACCATTTTCCATGCTGATTTATAATATTTTAATTTTGTTTAATGCAGGAATTTTTAACAGCTGGAGCAGGATTGCAGACACATTAGAAACCAGTATATGCTCACAGCTATGAATTTCATCAAAAAAAAAATCAGCAGCAGTCCATTCCAGTCCTTTTCACATTAAAAGTGACAATATTATAAATACTGTAGTTATATGTGCATCGGCCTTTCCAGTGATAACTTAGTTATTTTTGTTGATACATATGTCACTATAGATGTTTTCACTGTAGAGAAAAATGGTTTAGATTATCTATTTTTCCAAAATTCAGCAAGATTAATGAATAAATAGGGAGGCATGTTTTCCAGAAAGCTACATATGTATTATCTGTTTTAGAATCTTGGATAATATGGCTAAGAAACCAATATAACACTGTCTAATAGGAAAGGCACAGGGAACTATGTGCTGAATAAAATAGCACAAATTGCATATTCTCAGGCATTCTGAGAAGGAAGAAGAAAATGTTATTTATACAACTACTAAGATATTGCATTGGAAAATCCAAACAAGTCTCGTTTTGTCAAATCCAGACCTAAACCTATAATGAATTGTTTATCACATTGTATTTGGATTGTGAGATTTAGTTCTGCAGGAAAATAATGTATAAGAACCTAAGAATGAATGACTGTATGGGTTAAAAGCTGTTTTAGCTCCTATTACTAACTTGTTTTAAGTAATTACACGATTATAAATTTTGCCTTTCAAATTGTGAATTAAAACCAGTTTTGCTTGACTGTTGAGCAATCCCATTTGTTTTTCTGCTTTTTATTTTTTACTTTCTTAAGTTTGTTCTGAAATAATCAGATACAGTCATACCATGTGATCCTTGGTTGCAAGAAATCTGTTAGGCAGTCAAGTGGATGACCAGGCTAAAAAAGCAGGCATAAGGAGTTTCCAAGTGAATATAATAGAATCCAAAGAACACATATCACACATATCAAGCAGTGGAATCACAACCAAACTACCATGACCACCATCCTGATATTCTTTATTGTGTCTTAAGGATATCCCTGCATTAAACTTTGAATGGTCCTTTCCTTTTTTTGCAAACACTGGCAGCCTCATAATTGCACACCATATATAAACTCTTATTTTTATATATTTTCTTGTTATACTCCAATCCTTCTTTCTTAACATGAAAAGACTAGAAGATGAAGGGATATTCTACCTCTATATATTCCCCTGCCCCTTTCACATCTATATCTTGTGAGCACTGGAATAGTGAGATATCTTAGCCCATAAATAAGTGACTGACACTAAATTCTGAACTACATAAACAAGTTTTAATAACAGAAGGAATAACTCATAATCTCGCTTCCGTTCTTTGTAGTTCCTGTGGAATATCCTTGACTACAGCTTTGTTTATTTTGATTTTAATTCCTTTAGAACTGTTAATCTAAACTCCCAGCTCACATGACTGTTTCCAAAGATTACTTTTTCCCAGAGATAGTTTTTATTATTGTATTGCTTTTTCAAATAGTAACACTTCTCTAGCTACTTAAATCTCACAATTCTTAAAGGCTGCCTTCCAGTCAGATTGACTGGTAGAAGATTACTTGGTTCATGCCTTTTACATGTCAGGCCTTCTTGTGATTTTTAACACACAAAGAAAGCAATCTACAAAGAAAACCAATAAAAATGCTATACATTGTACCTAGCAATACCTGGATATTATATTTTGTTTTGGCATTGTATTCTTATTTGTTTGTTTATTATTATCATTATATTGGAATAAATGAATGAATAAGAAAGAAAGAAAGAAAGAAAGAAAGCCATAAAATTGTTGTATGTTAATTCTCATTTCTTATTTGTTGCTTTCCATGGACATGATCTAAAAAACAGCTTAAAAGCATTTAATACAATTAAAAAGTTTCATTTATTGAACTAAATTGTAGTGATTATTCGACTTTTAGGAAGCATTATATCAGCCCTTTTATCAGATCTTTTTTATTATGACTATTCCTGACTAACAAGAATGAAAAGATCAAAATGTGATATTACTACTTTTTGAAATAGATGTTTTATGACCAGTACATATTGATTTTTATTTGCAAGACTCACCACTAGTATAAGAATAAAGATTTGCTTTTCAGAATATTGACAAACTGGCGGTGACTTCAGTGAAGTAAGGAAATAGCAAGACTAGTGACACATCAATGAAAAGCTGCTATTCAAAACAGGTGTATTTTCAAAATTACTACAACTGGGGAGGGGAGGTATCAATTGCTCTTCTTCTTCCTTTAAATTATATCACACCATTAAATCAGTTTTGTATCTATTTGATAGCAATGAACAAACTATGACTTAGGTAATAGAATTTGCTTTGGAATGATATATGACATTTATGGAAGCTCCAAAGTGCTTGCGAATACCTTTTGTAACAGTCATAAAACATCTAGCTTTGTTTAATTTAATGTTATTCTTTTTATTCAGTGCTGGCTACTCATGAGATGTATCAAATCATTTGAAGGGGAGACAAGAGTTACAAAGCAATATGCATGCTTTCAAGTTTCACTAACTCTCATTTCCAATAAAGATACTAAAACTATCCACTTAAAGGATCGCCATCATTCTTACCCAACTTCTAATCTTCATTGTAAATGTAAACATTGGTGTTCTTATATCAGTAAAAACTGATATAAAATTGAATTCTTTAAACTGGTAGAAAAATTATATAGAAAGTTCTTCATTATCTCCTTTCTATCATTCTCTTCCTAACTGCCTAAATACTGTATTCTTCTAAGTACAATCTCATTTATTAGACAATTTTGTATGTTATGAATATTATTAGTAACCACAAAAATGTTCAGTTTTTGCAACTTTGATCTTTTGGGGGTAATGGCCAAAGAAAACATACTTCTAAAACTTTTGAATAATTGGATTGCTTTTTAGAGTGTTATCTACAATTTATGTTTTTAAATTATAAAAACATAATATTTTTTATATTACTGGAGCCAAAGAAGTGAAGCGATATATTCAATAACTAAAATGCTGACTTTAAAAAATAGTCAAACATTAGATACACAGATTGAACTTTCCAAAGTTCACCAAAAATGTTTCCTGTTTTGTAGCTTCCAGTGGGTGGTTCTCTGTTTTGGAAAGAGGAAACAATGCTACATAGAAAGAGGTAAAGGAATCTGTTGCTATTTAATTTTAAATTGCCCAACATTTCTTAGGCAATTAATACAATTAATGAACAACTATCAAAGAAGGTATGCATTTCAAGTATCATTCATATTTTGGTTGTATCCCCTACATGAAAGTCAGTTCTACAAGGAAAAAACATTACAATATTAACATAGATTTTAAGAAATGATAACAAACCAATAAATGTCATTCATTTGCCCCTTAATAATTGAAAAATGTGTTTGGGGCCTTTGGTACCCATTGTCTTTTTTTCAATTATTTCATAATAACCACTTGGAAAGTACAAATCACTCTAATAGCCAAATAATAGCTGATTGGTTTCTTGGAGCACAAAATGTCAAAACACAGCATAAATGTGAACAAAAAAAATGAAGTGTCTCTGTGAGCAACTGAGGTTTGACAAGGGATAGAAGAAGCTTTTCTACTGCAGCACTTTCCAGATGGATCTTCTTAAAGGTAAGAAGAACCGTCCAATTTGTTCCCAAACTGCTTCGGTCCTCCTGTGCCCATGCCACCCCCAGGTGTCCCTTTGTCTTAACACAGCAGGCCACAGGCTGAATAAATTGCTATAGCCCAAGGTGCCATAGTTTGAGGTCAGAGGGGGGTGGCAGCAAAGATTGGAGCAGGGACTAGTGCTTCCCCTAGCCTAGGTGAAGGGCAATTGAGAGGAGGCCCTGGGCAAGGCCAGAGTCGGGGAATGGTGCATTCCCCAACGTGGCTGAGGCAGCCACGCTGGAAGGCAGGCAAGCCTGGGGATGGTGGTGGTGGCGGAAAGCTACCCAGGCCATGAATGTGGCATGTGATTTAGCTGTGGCACAGCAGCGAAGCAAGCCAGACAAGCTGGGGAACAGTGGGGCTTGGCTAGGCCATGCCACATGTGCAATTTAGCAGCTGCGGCATGGCAAGGCAGGAAAGGCAGGAAAGCCAGAGGATGGTAGGGCCTAGGTAGGCTGGACCACTTGTGTGATTTAGTGGTGGCGCAGAAAAGTACACAAGCATGAGGATGGTGGGGCCTAGCTAGGCTGCACCACATGTGCGAATTAGTGGCTATGATGCAGCAAGACACAAAAGCCAGGGAATGGTGGGACCTAGCTAGGTCACGCAGCATGTATGATTTAGTGGGTAGCACAGCAAAGCACGCAAGCTCAGGTATAGTGTGGGGGTGGCTAGCTAGGCCATGACATGCAGGCTTACTTACCCAGGCAGGCAGATCAGGGATGCTCAGTTGGGCCACAGGCACCACGTGGGAACTGGAAAGGCAGGCAAGCTCTGTTTACCACAAGCGAGGAGCCACACAGTGTGCTATGCTGGAAAGGTGTGTGATATGAACAGTGACTGGGAGGGGCCTGATGGGGTGTTGTGAGCAGGTGAGTGAGGCAGGGTGGGGCAAGTGGGCAGGCAGGGGCAAGCGGACAAGTGGGGCAGCCAGAGGTGGTATTTTCTGGTTCTCCGAACTACTAAAAATTTCTGCTACCAGTTTGTTTGAACCAGTCCAAACCAGCTGAATGCCACCTCTGGTTTTAGTATTCAATGTATTCAGATTAAAGACAAACAGATCATTTCAAAGCAAATTTTGAGAGTGGCCACTACTGTTGAAAGAAAACATTATATATTTTTTAAAATAAATAAATAAATGAATCAGAGTTGTATTTACAAACCAGGAAAATTATTTCAATGGCAACTTTCACATACAGTGGAACCTCAGGTCACATACATTTCTGACCATGACCAAATCAGGTGCTTACCAAAAAATCCACAAAATGTTTGACTCTGGTGGCGATCAAACACAGCCATGGTGAGTTCCACTGCCGCACCATTTTTTTCTATGTGTATGTGCAATCAGTCTGCTTCCGGTCACGACCAAATCAGGTTGAGACTGAAGTCTTGGAACAAATTACAGTCATGACTGGAGGTTTCACTGTACATAGGGAAAATACAGAGAAGCTGATAGTTACTATACTATTAGTTACTCAAATCTCATTTATTTTGTTTACTTTTTCTATTTATAATCACACCATAGATGAATATCCATCAAGTATTTTTATTAGCAAAATTTTACAATTCCTATTTATGTCAATTGGGTGTGCCATAGTCACGATTTGCAATAAAATGTTTACTTTGTGTTCATTCAGATCTGTTGTAAACCAGTTAACAAACCAACTTATAAGCATGACACAAAGTAATATACTCTAGGAGAAAAAAAAATAACCAGAGTAAAATTGGTTATGTTGTCATAAACCAGGAACACAGAGCTCATCCAAGATGACCCTAAGATAATTAAATAGATTTCATTAATTAAATATTTCTAAGAGAAATAGAAGACACTGTAGATAAATTTCAGGGGGAAAGTCTCATATGATCTTTCAGAGCATATTGTGCAGCTCCATATTTTATTAGTTTAAAATGAAGCACAGTTCATTTTTGTTCCTCTGGAATCCTGTCAGTTTAACATCTATTTTAATTAATATCATGAACATGGTCAAGATCTTTGAATCAATCTGAAGTTCAATCTGAAGCCATTGTATACAGACTTCGTTATATTTGAAGCAAATTCATTGAAATAAATGAATAAATCCATCTACTGTTATGAGAAATTTTAACTAGTCTTCAAGGCACAACTTCATGATGCATTCCAGGAACTTCATGTTTGTTCAGGTTTCTATCTTTAAAGTTATATACAAGCAGCTGGGAAATTGGCGCTGAATTTTTTGCCTGCTTCCCTGAAGTCTTTGTGGCTAACTTAATTTGTGTGCTTTCAGATATTGTGGACAATGATATCTTACTAGTATTGAAGTAAGAGTCACCTAATGACCTAATAGCTTTTATATCTATCTTAACCTTTTTCTCCAGCCAATAGAAATGATTCAAATAAAAGATGACTCTTACAAAGTTAAATAGTATCTAGATATATCCTGATTGTATCCAGACATCTCCAGACAACATTTAATGACACCCTTATCATGTTTGAACAATTAACTTTATTCCTGGTCCCACCTTGTTCCAGCAACCACAGAAATTCACAGTGTCATCATTTATCTGCTCCTTGCAATGGTTTTGCCTGACTGTTCCCACTGATTCATACGACATTAGTTCAGCAAACAATAGAAAGCTGTGTAAATTGATACTGAGTAATATTGAATAAGGCAAGGTTAAGCAAATTTTACTACCTACTCCTTAATATTCCTATCCCTATATTTATGTCTATCTGTTGTAGCAGGTTTGGACAGAAAAACCTATTATATTCATATGCAAATTAAGCATGTCATAAAATCTGTGGAAACTAATGTCACCACAAGATATAAATCCCATTATCTTTAATGAGTCAAATAATCATAAATTATGAGTGTTGTGCTTTCCCAATCTGTACAATCTTACTGTATGAACTGTACATCACAGTTGATCACCTACTTTATGAATTTGTAATCTTGATCTATTTTGCTAAAATCAAAGATGAATAGGATGAATGGATAGATAGATATAACATGTTCACATTTTTAATGTGGCATTGTAATAAATTAAAATTTAATGTGCAAACATTAATGACTAAAGATATTTGCAAGGGAAAAATCATTACGAAATCAATGTGAATTCCCTGAACGCTTTACTGTAACTAATCAAAAAGTATCAGCCAATTAGGTATCAGAGTGATTAATAACAGCTCTATTTGCGTACCTCGAATTGACCTCTTAGCTATCTGGCCTGGGATGAATAAGCTTGCTGTTTCAACATGTTAACGGAAATATTTGTAAACATATGACATCCTTTTGTCCATTAGTGCAGTCTCTAGTTAGACATCTTGATCTATAATACAAGAACAATTAGTGTGAGTAATCTCCAAACACATTTCTCATTTTTGCTTAAACCTGATCATCTCTAAATGGAGAAATAAAAAGAGCACTAAGCAAAGGCAGAAGAAAATTAAGAATGGATTAAATAATATTTGTATATATCACACAATAAATTTAGCATAGAAGCTCACATTTGGGTAGAATTAAAAGTACAATGTAGTTTTCCTCTACCTGATGTTTTTTCCAGATGTATTGTACTTCAGTTCCTTTCAGCAGTAGCCAATATGATGACTTTGAGAACTGACTTCATACATCTTTATTCTGAACATGCTAAATTCCAAGTAGTTGGTATATAATTCAGTATCATATGTATTCTTAAAAACCAGAGTGTCTCAATAATTAGATCAACATACTGTATATGAAAGATCATGATCTGACACTCTCTTAACATTTCAACTCCCAAAAACAGGCTACAGCTCCTTATAAAGATCATTTTTATTTGTAAAATTTTGGGCACACTGAGGGATCTAGAGTCAGTGCCAGAATCTCTAGGACAGGAAACCAAATTCTGCTTCTGAAATCTAAAGTGTCTGTACTAGTAAATCCAAAATATGTTTTGCTTGTTGTGATTGAGTGTATTATCTGTATATACCTGAATGTACTTTATTGTTTGTTTGTTTATGTGAACATACACATTTTGGCTTATAAACCGTATGATTTGGGTATTATATATTAATCCAGCCTTCATGAACACATGTAGGCCATAATGAGTATTGAATAATATTCTGATTGTTTCCTATGTTCCTATTTAATATTTATGTTATTAAATAGCAAAAATATTCAAATATTTAAGTGCGTATTTACAATGCAAAGCTACAGTATGTATGAATACTTACAATGCAAATAATTACAGCTTTTAAAAGCTATATTGCATTTTTATTGGGATTAAAATATGTTGTATTTAATATTTTAGGACACCTTTATATTATAAATAAGAATAACCTCAATCTGAAATTTTACATGGACAAAATTCCAGTGAACTAAATAAGGTATAAATAGGAGTTCTGTAAACGGAATTCCTCAAGCTTCTTTCAATAAAATGGAAATCCTATCACAAGAAATCATCCTCAAGAAAATAAAGATTTCTATACGTAGCTTAGTTTTTTTTGTCTATTTTAGGGGGGAGAAATTAAAGCTGTATGGCAAAGCAATTTGCTGGGGTTTTTTTTTTAAAGCAGTTACTGGATTACACTAAGTAGCTGACATATTCTACTGCTGACAAAGTCCAACCTAAACTCTAATTATTTTCCCTGTCAAAATTGTTTTGTATAACTTGTATAATTTTGTAGATTATCAGAAATATCTTTGGTATTCTGCTAAACTTCTCAACTTTGGCAACTTTAAGGTGCATGGACTTCAATTCCCAGAATTCCCCAGGCAGCATGAAGTTCGCCCATTTTACACTTGCCAAGACTGAAAAATGCTGATCTACAGATAGGGATTTTTCCATTCTTCTTTTATTGGTTCCTACTCACTTATGAGCAATCATAATGCAAAATCCCCATTCCCAATTCACTCCATAGTTGTCATAATGCAAAATCCAACTCACCCCACAATAATGATAATGCACTATTTTCCTGCAGCATTCTGGCAGTTTTCCTTCTTTTCCTCTTTCTTTCTTACATTTTCACTCTTTTTCTTTCCTGTGCCTTTTCTTTTTTCAAATCTGTTTTTTATTTGTTTATCCCTTAGCTTTGTATTTTTTTGATGTATGAAGGATCAAATACTCAGCCATTATAATTCTACATTCCTTCTTTACAGAAATCATATCAAAATTTAGAATGAAATCCACTGGGAGCCATCTCATATAAGGCAGGCTCTGAGTCCCTCTAACCAAAAAGTGTTTATCGATAGAAGAGAATATTTGTAGCTCAGGGTTGAACTGTGGGGTCTTTGGTGCTCTCTGAGCTTGATGGTTTTCTTGCAGATGTTTCATTACCAAACTAGGTAACATCATCAGTACTAGAAGGGGGTAGAGTTTGCTCTTATTTTCATATACTAGTGGCTTACCCTATCAGTATTGATCAGTTGCTTCACAGTGTTTTGACTGATACCAGGTCTCTACAGCCTCAGGCAGAGAAGGGCTATTCTGCACCCTTCCCTCAAATGTTCTTTAAAATACAGTTTCCCAACATTCCTTTAGGAACCTCCAATATGCAAATTGTGGTTACTCATCCTAAAATGAATCCTCTTTACCTGGAGCTTCAAAATTTGCTGTTTGTTAGGAAGATGTGTATAGCTAAAAGTCAGTCTACATTTAGTGTACATCTGACTGAGGATATTTCTTCACAATCAAACAAAAGTGTATTTTCTGTGCAGTTCACACCTCTTGCTCACTGGATCTGGATGTTACAAAGCAAAGCCCACATTTTGTAATTAACCCCCGCACCCCATTTTGACTGGCAGAGTGCTGCAGGAGGCTGAGACTGCCACATCCCCTGGCCACGCCCACCCAGTCATATGACCACCCGGCCATGCTTACCCAGCCAGTCATTAGGGCAGAGAACAGTTATTTTATTGCATGGACCACATTGCCAGGGATAGGATCTGGGCCTCGTCCTCACAGTAAGGGATATCCTTTTCTCAGTATCTGAAACTTTCCCTTTATGAGCATTTTGGATTCTATTCCATGTTGCAAAAATGGAGATCCATGAAAGGAAAGCCATGTATATAAGAGTGAGGCCTATCTGGGCAGCATTCCACATTCAGCTACACCTGAAGATGCCCAAGAATACAATCCTACACAAATCCATCCCAGTTTCTTAAAATGCATTTTTATTCACATCTACTCAAAAACTGATAATTTCAGTCAAGCTTATTCCCAGGAAAGTACATATGGCAGTCTTTCTCAGCATGATCGCCACCCTCCAGAAAGAAGATTTTAAAAATTGCACTGACTTCAACTACCAGAATTTTTAAACCAGCATGGCCATGCTGACATACCAAGAGTGGAAGACAATGTGACTGAAGGACACCTGGATTGAGGATACAAAATCATAAACTTCCTCTTGGACTAAAGAGACCAAGATTTTAATCTTTTTGAGCAATGAAGTGCAGGCCAGTGAGTTTAATTTGCATCATAGGGTTGATGTGAGGATAAAATGTCAGGGAGGATCAGGGGATCTTTGCTGAGCAGGTCTTCTTGGTTTTTTGTTTTTTTTTAATGGAATCAGGTCTTGAAAAAATCAGGTCATCCTCTAAGGAATCGTTTGGCCTGAGACACTATTGCAGATCTCTGGAAATGTAATGCCTAGCTGAGAATGTCTGTGACTCTAGAGACATCCCTTGTTAATGCAGTTAATGCAAGAGAAAGAAAAGAGCAAAGAATAATTTCTAAATCAAACGCAATGTCTAATTAGCGCAGCATTTTAATTTAATGAACAAATAGTCTGGGCGAGGGGCATGCCTTCCATTCAGCTGGGATGCCGGACTTCGTATAAAATAAGCAGTAAGGTAATATCATGGCACATTCCCTGGTGTCTAAGTAAAGCAGTAGCTGTCTAGATTATATAGTGTTCATCACATTGCCAATTTATAAGAGAAAACAACCAATCACCACAGTATTCCTTATGCCCACAGGGCAATGAGTGGAGCTAGGCCTTTCCAATCTGGAATTTATTTAGGGAAATTGATTATAACAGAATAACAGAGTTGGAAGGAACCTTGGAGGTTTTCTAGTCCAACCCCCTTGTCAAGCTGGAGACACTATACTGTTTCAGACAGATGGCTGTCCAGTCTCTTCTTAAAAGCCTCCAGCGATGAAGCACCCACAACTTCTGAAAGCAAGCCGTTCCATTGGTTGATTGTTCTCCATGTCAGGTTGAGAGTTTATAAAACAACCCTGACTTGGACCAGAAGTTTGAGTTTAACAGTTCTGTTTTATCTTTGATGCTGCAACTATAAGAGGACATCCTGCATTATAAGACACTGTAAGAAATGTTCCCCACATGATTCCCAGAATCTATGGAAGATGTTGCAAGCTTCCATTGACATATTCAGCACTTCTAATCTATCTTGTGTCATAACATATCATACATGGTGATATGTTATATATGAAGACAGTGCTTTTTCCAGAAACAGGGGAGAATACTATGAAACCAGAAGCTTATTTCCACTGGCAATCCAAAAAAGCAAGTGGGTAAAGTATAGGTAGTTCTCAACTTACAGCAGTTCATTTAGTGAATGTTCGAAGTTACAACGGCACTGAAAAAATGATTTATGACCGTTTTCCACACTTAACAACCGTTGCAGCATTCTTGTGCTCACATGACAAAAATTCAGATGCTTGACAGTTACACTGTCCTGGGGTCACTTGATCAACTTTTACAATCTTCTGACAAGCAAAGTCAACGGGAAAGCCAGATTCACTTAACCACCAGGTTATTAAGTTAACAACTGCAGTGATTCACTTAACAAATGCAGCGAAAAAAAGTCATAAAATGGGGGGGAAATCCACTTAACGAATTTCTCACATAGCAACATAAATTTTGGGTTCAATTGTAGTCCTAAGTCAAGGAGTACCTGTAATAACAATTCACTAATGTTTACAGATATTGTGGGTTGAGTCTGTCAGTATGAAAAAGATTTTGTTCCAATTGTTTTGTAATGCACGTGAACTTTGTATGCGAGGGTATTTCTTTTAGAATACAATTAAGTCGGATCATCATGTAATGCTCACAAATAGGTCATTTGCTTTTAATTACAAAGGAATTCGTATAAAAAATTAGAAGAACAAAACAAAACTGGGGAGGGAAGGAAAAGGCTAGAAAGTGACTCCGTTGTAAATGCCGAGAGGAAAACAGAACTGTTTAAACATTCTCAAAAGTGTTCAATTAAGGAGGCAGAAAGAAACCTACAGGGAAAACCACAGTAACAAAACAAAACTTGAAATATGAACTCGGTTGATAATGTCAAAAGAATTGCTCTGAGACTCCTATTGTGACGAAAGCGTATAATATTGTTCTAGAGCCTTTAAAATATTGTCTCTACTGATGGGAATTTCTTCCCTTGCAGGGAAAATTTCAATGTTGAAAAGTGTTTTGCTTCCAAAATAACGCTGCCTTTGTCACGAGGCAGTTGACATTCCGTACAGCTCAGGGGCTTGTATAATGATCCACTAAATTACCATCAGTAGGGAGAGACAAATAGATAAATGTCGGGGAAAACTTTCTCAATTTGAAATAATTCAAAGGAGGAGAAAAAAAAATGATGAAGGAGGGTAGGGTCCTGCCATGAAAAATAGCAGATGATTTTATCACTCAAGTGCAATCTCTCCCTGGTGTTTTCCATTCAGGAAGAAATAGTTACACTTTGCTCTTGTGTCTCTAGTCCTCTCTTAACAGCAGGTCACCATAATGGTCAGGCTCTACTATGGTCATAAGTTGAGGGCTACCTATAATGGTTACAACCTCAATGATAAGTTAATGCTCCCCCTAGAGCAGGGCTGTCAAACACATGGCATGTAGGCCAGATGCGTTATGTGCTGGCCCCACCCCCATTCAGTTTAGCGAAAAAGGGGGGGGAAATCCCGATATGTCACATGACAACACCATGACAACGAAAGTTTGACACCCCTGCCTTAGAGAGAACAGCCTGTAAATGTAACTGGCATCTCACAAGGAACTTGAAACACAAATTCACACACCAAACCCCATTTCAATTACTGAGAGGTAGCAGAAGTCTCTGTGGAGCATCCGTGCTTTGTTTTAAGGTGTTGCTTCACTCTGGACTGCTGGTATGTATGTATGTAGGTAGATATGTATGTATGTGTGTATGTGTGTATTTGTTTGTTTGTTTGTTTGCTGCCCATCTCAACCACAAAGTGACCAGCAAACACATTCAAAATAGTTGATTCCCTCTGTCTTAATATCTCAAGATTCAGTGTCAAAATGGACCAATGCAATCCAGATTGCCAAATTTGGTTCTCTCTAGAGATACACACTGCAGACACAGAATCCCCTTGGATCAATGTAATAGAACCTCTGTGTTTTTGTTTGCAGCTTCCTTTTGGTCTGAAGGGCCATTTCAAAGGTGTGTTTTCACTTGACCTTCACTGAAAAGAAGGGTCTCTGAAGACTTGTCCACTCCTGCTAGGTATCCAGAAGCAGACAACATGTAGCCAGGAAGAAGTGTCTGAAACTCAACTGTCAGCAGCTCAAACTAGCATGTCCAAGGATGAAGGAGACTGTAAGGCCTTAGACTGCAATCTGTTTAAATTAACTACTTTAATTTTTTCTCATATCTTTCTTTTTGTTGTCTTCTTTCTCATTGTGAATTGTCAATTTATCTTTAATAGTGTCTCTTCCCACCCACAGTATAAAAAAAAATCCAGTGTGGGGGGGGGAGGGCTATTTCTATCTTGTAGACTGTCACCACAGCATTTAAAAAATTTTATTGAGTTTTTCATCTGACAATAATATTCTCTCTACTCCAAATATTGTCATTACTGGACACTCATGAACATTTCTACTTTGTATGATCAGGAACTGGGTATATGAAGCAGCAAATAAGCATGTCAAGCACAATATTTGCTATCATACTTATAAATAACAATAACAATAGGACTTAGATTTATATACTACCCCATAATGCTTTACAGCACTTTATAATGGTTTAGAGTCAGCATATTGCCGCCCCCCCAACAATCTGGGTCGTCACTGTAGCAACCTTGGAAGCATATAAGGCTGAGTCAACCTTGAGCCCCATCAGGATTGAATTCCAGGCTGTGGGCAGAATTAGTTTTTGTAATACTGCTATTAGAAATTCTGTTTATATAAAACAACACACAGAGCAAACAGAGTACAGTCACCATGTGCTTTACTGCTCAACTATTTTACTGTAACAGGAAACAGGAAATTCTGCTTAGAACAAAAGAGCATAGAGTATATCCAGACTTGTAAATACTGGCTGAATACTACTGTAGTTGTTGCATAGAAATATATTCCAACAATGAATTCCAACAACTGCAATCTAACCACTGCACCACCAGCCTCCTAGGATCCATTTTCCCCTCTCAGTAGGACCATTGGAATCTTGTTTTGATTGTGATGTTTTTAACTCTGTTTATCTACCAGATATGAATGAACAGTTGTAACAGTTGACATAGCAAATAATAAAAACGTAAGGGAAATAAGTCAGCACTCATTGGTCTCAAATACTTAAAAGACAATATGGAGAAGGGACAGAGACTTTAACAGCAAGTGAATTCCTTTGAGAAGTGTTAAAATACAGTACATTACACTTGCCTATGACTTGGAAGTTCAGCTCTAGATATTCCAAACACACTTGATAACACAATCAATCAATCAATCAATCAATCCTCTGCTTGATCCTATGCCCAGAAATAGTTGGCATTTCTGTAAAAGTCAAGCTCATGGATTGATTAAAGTTAAATAAATTAAAATTAAACTTCAGCAAATGGCTTTAAGAAAAGGGAATTAAGATAACCATTGCTCTGTCTTGGAGTTCCTAGTCACACCACTGAAACAAGCAAGGGAACTGTGTATTTTTTCATTATCTTGGGGTGCTGATGTTCTTCATCTCAAATTATTTGTTTATTTATTAAATTCTCATGCCCATCTCACTATCAGGTGAGTACTTACAACAGCATAAACGCCTGCTGTAAAACAATAAAGACATTAAACACGCTAAGGATATTATTCACCAATAAGAATTAAAACATAAAAAATAAACTAAGTAAAATGGGAGCAAATAGCTCACTATATTAAAAGTAAATGTACAAACAATAAAAACTTGACAAAGATGCATCCACCTTATGCTGCCCTCCTAGTTGGCATTCCTTCTATGAACCTAACCTGGTTAGTCTGTTGTTGAACCTCTTTTGACAATGATAACAAGGTCGTGTTTTCCACTGCCCTTAAGGGCTGCAGGTTAACTTAGAGGATCTGGAGCAGGCGAGCTGACAAACAAGGATTTTGTTTTCCAATCTTTTACAGCAGCTCCTGCAACGTAGAATATACTGCCTCCGGTTATTACTGCACTCTGCTTGATGGGCTCAGCCTTATTCCCATTCATCTGTGAAACTCACAGGGAGACCTTTAGCCAGTCACCTCAATTTAGGTTAACCCAACTGCCAGGATTATTACAAGGGTAAAAGGGAGGGAAACCATTTTTTTTTGTTTTGTTTTTTTTCAGGCTTCCTTGTGAAAGGGCAGGATTTTTAAATTTTAATGAATGAATAAATAAATAGCAAGAAAACAATGAGTGAAGAAAACAATCCATTAGCATGTAAAAAAATGGTTTTGGAATTCATTCGTAACCCTTCTGGCGTTCTCCATTTCTTTTAGATTTAGAATCAAATATTGCTATTTTATAAATCCAAAATACTATTGTAACTGCTTAATGATTTCATTACGACTTTGAAACTTTGTTTTTTTTGGGGGGGGAATGGGGGGGCTGGGGGGTTAGTGGTAAGAGCTTTTTAAAACTGTAGCAGAAAAGCTTCAGGACAGTGGGGGCGATTTCTAGAATGACTCACTGCACATTTACCACAAAGACTATTGTTTTTTTCTTAATGTGGTTTTGTCTTTCCTGAAGACAATTAGTGAGAAAACAATGTTAAACTTTTGCTCTTAAATTCAGAAATGCTCTTATTCAGAAAATAATTTCCCCTTTTCCTGCATTCTCTCACTCCACAGGTAGTCCTTGACTTCTGACTACAATTGGGACCAGAATTAATGTTGCTAAGCAAGGCAGTGGTTCAATGAATCCAGTCTGATTTTACAATCTTTTTTGTCACAGTTGTTTATCAAGTCATGCAGTTGTTAAGTGAAGCACCCAGTCATTAAGTGAATCTGACTTGCCTCATTGACTTTGCTTGTGGGGAGCTGACTGAAAAGAGCAACAAATGATTATCACTGTACAGCGAGAGGCTGTAACCAAGGTATTTATCTTCGTAAGCCATCCAGAGACACAGAATGAATATAAACTTTTCTAAATGAACAAAACAAAACAAAACAAAAACATATGCCAGTTTGGAAGCTCCTAAATTTTGATAAAGTGACTGTGAGGATCCTGCAATAATTATAAGTGCAAGAATTGGTTATAAGTCATTTTTTTCAATATTGTTGTAACTTGTTATTAGTTGCTAAATGGGTTATTATAAATCAAGAACTACTTGCATTTAAGACTTTCAGTACTCTTGATATTATTCAAAAGAATTGCCATTACCAAGAGGAATGTGTAGGTCAGTCTGAGTTGGCCTTGCTAAATGTACGTATTATTCTGTTCTATAGCATTTTTCTATAACCAATAAAAAAATAGGAAAAGTCACCAATTTTCCTTATATATGGAATTATGGATTCAGCTCATTCATACCCATTTTAAAACATGTTATTATTTTGTTCTGGTGGCTGTTGTTTTCAGCCCATCCAATATCCAAATTTCCCCAGGCCGATTGCCAAGATCTGATAAAGGTATAGAAAATAAAAATAAAATGAATAAAAACAGTAAAATGAAATTAATATATAGCACAGGAGAGATACAAAGCCTCTTAAAAAGGCTCTGATTAAATCAAAATGACTACAAAACTGTAAAAGTGCCTGGGAGAAAAAAAGACGGCGTTTGCAAAGAAAGCAAATTATTTTGAAGATATTCTCGGTGGCTCCACAGCAAGGAGTCGCTTAACTTCCCTTGACAGGGTTGGCCCAAGGAGACTCTTAGAATATAAGTGACATTTCTAGGCAGGTATATATGGAGAGAAACATCATTGGAAAAACTCTTCCTCCCTCACACCCTGCCCCAAACTGTCACAGCTTTCGAATCACGAGTAAAGCCTTGTTTTGGACCTGGAATTAGACAGTCAACTGATGACATTGCAAAGTGCCTAACCAACCTCAACACAACTAACCCCGATACACTCTTTTTCTAGATATGTCATTCTTTCGTTTCTTTGTGAATATGTGAACGGAAAATGATGGGCACTCACTGAGCCTGTTCATGGCAGCTGCTAATTCACTGCTGTGGCAGTGTGCATTTGAGAGATTTGCACCAAGGCTATTTCCTCAATAATGATTTATATTCTGGTGTCATCCAACCATCATTGTATCGATATAACAGTAATGAGGACCAGCTTTAAATCGCCTTGACAACGGCTTAGTGATGCCAGAAGACTCTATAAATCCGTATGAGGAAATGGTTGAAATCACTCCCATTGGAATTCATCATGGCAGATTTGTTTAACATCGCTATATCACAACACCCTGACATCTTAGGTTTCAAGCCATATCCCAAGAAACTTCATTTTGATTTATACAAGCCTTGACCCTTTGTGCAAGGACATAAAGTACTAATTGAATCTTTCAGAATCTGGATCTAATAAGAAATATTGTGGCAATTTCAGAGTCTATTTCAAAATAATTCTCGAAAAAATCAGGGAGGATTCTGTTTGAGTAACCAATTGCTTGTGCTATTTGCTGTTTGTAAGCTGTATTTTTTTTGGGGGGGGAGGTGGTAATTACATCATTCTTTTTTAGTAAGAAAACAGTACTTCAAAAAACAGTCAATTTCTATGAGAAACATCAATGGAATTAAAAAGAAGAAAACAAAAATCTATCTGCAGATATGACACTATAGTTACAAAAGCGCATTCTATAATTAAGAGAGTACCCAAGACTGAGGTGTTGATCCAAGTTCTTTATATTTCTAATTAAAATTACTAAAACTCATAATTCCATTTCAGTTAAAAATTAAATTAAATCTTGTAGCTTTCTCCTCTAACAAAAATCAAAATTACATAGAAAAGCTAGTAACATTTCATAACATATTGACACAAAATAAATCCAAGAGGCTTTATGTAAGTAAAAAATGGTAAACATATTGAGCAATGGGGCAAGTGTAGTTGCATTTTCTGCCATTTGTTTTCATAGAGTTCTAACATTTATTCTATCATTCTCTCTCTCTCTCTCTCCCTCTC